>JAFBJW010000226.1:3617131-3746409 GCA_016785235.1 Pseudorhombus dupliciocellatus
TCCCCCCCCCCCCCCCCCCCCCACTCCCTCTATCCCCAGGCCTCCCCGTGCTCCATTCCTCTATTTTCTTATCTACTTTCTTCTCCTACTTGCTCCTCTATGTCATTGCCAACTCTCTCCTGTCTGCTCTCCTCTGTCTTCTCCTCTCCTCCTCCTCCTTCTCTCCCCCCTCCAACCTCCTTTCTGTTTCTTTTACACACCGTCTTCTCTCTCTATCAGTCTCTCTATTCTGTGACTGCTCTGGCTGGTCCCCCTGTGGCACACCGTGTCGTGTCCCTAATTTATTTATAATTAGTGCTCTTTGTCGGGATGCGCGGGGAATGTTAAAGTACACGCCACCTCGCTCTGGGTACAAATGGGCTGGTGTTCCTCCGTCCTCGCTGCCCGCCCTGACTGCCCGGCCGACAAGGCCACAGGGATGGACAGATCTTCCATCCCAAAGCCAGAAGCAGACTCTTAAAATTATAACGACTCCGCCGAGAGGAAAGGCTGCACACTGCGAGACAACTCCACCTCTATCATATCATTCCTGTCCATAACTGACTCCTGGAACACTTATTTAAATTAGGAGAGGTCGCTGCGAAGTCCTTTTCTAATGAACTGTCCAACAATGAGGAAGGAAAAGGAAGTTTTCTGCCTCGGAAAAAAGAAATATTCAGCTTCAACGTAGAAACTGAGTCAAAAAAAAAAAGTAACATGATGATTTAATCGATTGTTTTAAGAGAATGAAGAGTCCCGATAAAATTGAGGGAGAAGTTTACGCCGTGACTGACACCCGCTGAGATACAGATACACATTGTCAGCGCGCTCACCTGTGCGACGCCTGAATGCAAAACAGAATAACAAGATGGGATAACATGTAATCTGAAAGTGTAATTTATTAAACATCCTGTTGAATTTTAATGGCCATCACTTGTAAAGTTGAGCTGTTTTGGGGGTTTCAGTCGCAGGGAGAAGAAGGAGGGGAAAAAAAAAGGTATTTTTTTATCGCGCCACATTAATGTCAACGCCGGCGTCACACACAACGTACATGAGCGGGAATGACGGCGCTGACAGGGCTCGCTGTGTGTGTGTGTGATCAGCCAGGAAGAGCTTTTGTCCTTGGGCTGAGAGGGCACCTGGCTCCTCTTCCCCGTCCTTGTGATCTCTCTGTTCCCCCTCTCTCGTGCCGCTCTATCCCCTTCTCTATCTGTCTCTTCCTCTCTTCTCTCGACTCGGATCCCTTCATCCCCCCATCTCGCGCTCTCCCTCTCCTCTGCCCAAGGCGATGCCGTCCTGCAGGCTTTGATCAGGGGGCCAGGGAGGGGAGAGGAAGTGGGTCAAAAAGTTGTGCTGGAGACTGCAGGAGAACAAGGCTGGAATATCGAGTAGGTGAGGCTGGGAGAGAGGGAGAGAGAGATGGGGTAATCTAGTGAGAAAGTGATAGAGTGAGAGAAAGGGTGGGAGAAAAGAACGGGGAGGGAGAGGGTAAAGAGGAATGGGAGTGGGGTGAGGGGGGGGGGGTTAGTGAAGCAACCGTGAGAGGTAGAGGGAAGGGGAGGGGGAGGGGGAGGAGGGCCGCCCCGAACTAAACAAGTAGAAAGAGATAAAAAGAAAATGAAGAGCGCAACAGGAGGAGATAGAGGAGAAGGACGTGGGAAAGGAGAGGTGTCTTCATTTACTGAGGGGGGAAAAAAACGACAACGCATTTGTCTTGAACGTGACGCTCAGCATTTAAACAGCAAGTCGGAGGATAAGGGCTTGTTTTAACTAATCTACAGTGTGCAGGACAGATAGTTCAGCCTCGTCTGTGTGTGTGCACGTGCATATAGGCCTCTCTCTTTGTGTGTGTGCAGCCCGGCTGTATATAACGCTTGGCTGTGGCTCTTTGTGTGTGTGTGTGTGTGTTTTTTTAAAAGATCATTAAGATGCATGGTTTATTAATATTCAGATCAAACCATTAATATTCGCCAAGTGTTTCTGCTCTCCTTGTGTCGTCAGCTCACCTGGGACTGGGGAGGGCGGGGGGGGGGGTTGGGGGTGCAGGGGGGGGGGGGAGCGAGGCAGGGGAGGGGGGGAGGGTAAAAGGAGTTTAAGGGGTAAATGAAGGAGGAGAAAGACAAGATGACGGGAGGAGAGGGACAAAGTGGGGTGGGGGGGGCCACTTGGCGGCAATCTACAAGGGGCTTGCGGGGACGAGGTGCAGGAGGTGCAGGAGGTGGTGGAGGGCCTCACGTGGGGGTCAGGTGTATTGTAATGGACAATCTGGCGATGCAAAGACGGGGAGCGCGGGGGTGGAAGGTTGGGGTGTTCAGGGGGTCCACCGCTGGGACCGCGAGGTGAGAGGGGTGAGGGATTTTAGGGGGGGAGCGAGGATGCAGAGGGAGTTTGGTTCTGGAGTAATTGGGCCAATGGGAGGGTAACCATACACACACACACACACACACACACACACATTTAAAAACTACAAAAACACACATTCTCTCTGACTTTTAGGTGCACACAAATAATATGCACACAGTCTCTGAAAGACGCATGAACAAAACGCACAAAAACATTTGAACATTTACATACACACATGCCTTTGAATACATATTTTATGGAGGGAAAGTACGTGCGCATGCACTCTCCACAGACCAAGCGCTGATGCAGCATTCACACACACGTATGTAACATTAATGTTCGCATACGGCAGGAAACGCTGAATGCACACACACACTAACATTTGGGAGCTTATTATTTCAGTGAATTATTATTCCTCCAATTAAAACACTATTATTCATTAACATGTATTAATTCAACATATATTGCTTGTTGACTTGTAAATTTAAATTATCCAACAAGACGATGATATTTTCTCTTTGTTGCATATTAACTGAGTCTGATGTTCTAGAAGGAAACACACTGTTAGCCAGTTAGCTCGTCAACTGGTTTGCCCCCAGTGTTTGTTGTGGTCACTCGCCAGAGATCACGTCATCATTTATTGTCGTTGTGTAACATAAATCAAAGTTTCCTAACCAATGGTGGTGAAGACAAAAACTCCCATGATCCCACACTGTTTCACATCATCGAACCATTGGTCCTCATGTTTTATCTAGTGACCTCTAGTGGCCATACGTTATGTACTGTACATTTAAACAAGTAAAAAATAAAAAAATAAAAAATGCACTTTCACAGTCTCTAAGGCGAAAACATTCAAAAGAGTCCAAAATGTTTGAGGTCTGCTAAGATGTAAAAAGGTAAAGCAGCAAATCCTCAAAATCGAGATGCTGAAATAAAAACGTTGGTTTATCAATGACAGATAAACTGATGCTCAGTTCATTTTCAGTTTTGTCAAAACCAATAAATAATTGACTGTTTCAGTTTTAATCACATTTATATGAATACAGGCACTTCATTGCCCTCCCGTCTGCACACATGAACCCACACACACACACACACTCCAGTCAGTTAGATACACTCAGGCATGCACAAAAGCGGACAGCAAATTAAAGTGGTAATTACTTTTAAGCCCAGAAAGGTGAGGGATTGTATGGCAGGGAGCAATGGGTCACTGTTGAATAGAGAATAGCGGAGCAGGCAGACAGTGTGAAAGGCAGATATGCATCTCAATGAAATATGGAGGAGTGTACGCCACAAAAGGCGAAACGGCTCCTTAATGGCCGCATGGCCTCAAAGAATTATTGTCTGATAGATTTGGAATATTATCTCTTCTGTGGCAGTTATCTTTAAACAGCCATTCATACTTATCGTGGCTGTGAGCCGCTGTAGGGGACGGCGAAGAGGGTGTTGTGTTCGGCTGTGCTCCATTTGTGTAGTCTGAAACAGCAGGCTGACAGCTGCTGAGTCTGTCTCGACAAAACAGAAAAGTTGAAGAGACCTTTGTGCCGAGGTTCTCCCATTTAAAGATGCTTCAGCAGTAAAGTCCGGCCTGAAATAAAAGGTACATTTCATATGGACGCGACCCGTCTTGACCTGCCACAGGGCTGGAAAACACGTGCATTAAGTTCCTGCTTCTCGTTGAACATTGGCCGGTCCTGCAGCGTTGACTTCTACTTTTGTTGACAGATAGTTGACAGATTCCTGTAGTTGAAAACTAAATATTTTAGGGTCATATAGGGTCATTATAGCTTTTTGTAAGAAATAAACCGAATGTTTTCGTCTGAATATTTAGAAAAGATCTTGTCATGTGATGCCACTGTGAGTCCAGCTGTTTGTCATAGTTCTGCAGCACTTAAAATAATAATAAAATAAAATTACCTGAACTGGTGAATCCAATCCAAACAAAAACCTGTGGCTATTCACGGTGTTATCCATGGATTCAGAAGCAGTTTGGATCAAATGTAAATATGTGCATGTGTCTGATATTGTCTGGTTTATTTTTGGAAGCATTTCAGCGGTGCAGCTTCATTTTCAGTCAGCGCACACTCGCTGGGTGTTTTAGCAGTGAAAGAGTCGGCCAGGTTTCACAGACAGTCTGTGGTTATAAATCTGATCTGTCCTGAAACTGACTCAAGCCGTTGCCTGTATTGTTTAGTGACCTCTGCTTTTGTGTGTTTCGGTAAACAGCAGTGACCCGTGATCCCGGGAAAAATCCAGTTACGAGCCATGAACACATCTCTCAGGCTTCAAGCTGAAGTACGCAGCTGTTCCACAGGAAAAACTTTTCATTTTTTTGTTCATAGAGCCTTTTCTTTCAGTGGAGGAAGTTGTGATGTTATTTCCACTTTAAAGGTGTGTTAAAGCGTACACTGAACTGACGGCAGCATGTGTAGACAGGCGGAGAAACAAGGTCAGACGTGGGTGGGACCGTCTCTCGCTGCCCGCTGCTGCCGTCACACGCCCTTCCACATGCATGTGCAGGTGCACACGCATCACAAACGCACACAACCTAATGATGACTAATGATTTTTTTTTTTTTGCTGTCATTTACCCACTTGATTCAATTACTTTTCAGTTCCATCAGGTTAATTCTCCATCAGCCTCGGGTTGTGTTTTTTTGCGAGCACCCTGAGTTGTGAAGGGAACACCTGTTATACTGCTCCGCGAGGCAAGCCTCCGGTTCTAAAGCACGGCTGCTAGGGCTCTCACACACACGCACACACACACACACACACACACACACATAGGCAGCCACATATTCCCTGCAAGTCTTCTTCAAGGACGCCTGGGGAAGACTTGGAGGACAAAATCACATACTCCCTCTCCCAGTGTCTCAGACGCACTGCACTTCTAATGCAGACAGAAAGCCTCCTCCAAAGAGACGAGACACACACACACACACACACACACACACTTAAACACACAAATACCCTGAAAGGTCCTTCCACCTTCCCATCCGTTTGAGAAAAGCAGGACATTTTCTGTTTCTCTTATTGTCACCGTCTCCTGCTCGCAGTTGTTTCAAGCTCTTGAGTGTGTGTGTGTGTGTGTGTGCGCGTGCATGCATGTGTGAAGTAGAGGGGGCTCACTGGGACTCTTTGACGACCTCATTCACTCCCTTCTTCTCCCCCTCGGCCGTGCCACAGCCGACATGCCCAACAATGAGACGGGAGGGTGGGAGTCAGACCCAGGGAAGAAAAAAAAAAAAAAGAAAAACACTGAATGCGTCTTCATTTGCCTGAACTTTTCACACGTCTTTCCCCTTTTGTTGCCGGCTGCCTGTTCACCACGGTGCTGCGAGCCGCTCGGCCAGTTTCCGCCGGCAGAGACGGACGACTAAAAGCGGCACTTTTCTCCCTCCTGTCACCCCCACCTCCCTCCCTCCCTCCACAATGTTAAGCCCATTTTTAGCTTGACATAATCTGAAATGGTACTTAAGTGAATTTATGTCTACCTCAGTGCATTAACTTCTGCTGTTTCCTCCTTTATGTTGCTGTTTTTTTCTTCTTCCGTTGTGGGTGCAGCGAGCGAGCGAGGGAGGGAGAGGGGGAGAGATTTGAAACTCAGACCACGGAGTAGACAGCCTATCAGTATTCAGAAGAGAAAGTGAGTGATGGAGGGAGAGAGAGAGGGAGAGGCGGAGAGAGAGACAGAGAGAGAGAGAGAGGAAAGGAGGAGGGAGTGATGTATCAATATTCCGAGTAGTGTTTGAGGGCAAAGGGAACGAACAGAGGAGAGGAGGGAGAGAGAGAGGGAGAGAGTACTTCAGTGAGTCTCGGAGTGTGATTATTTGTTCACGTATTCGCTTGCATGTGTGTGCGCGCGTGGATCTATGATCGTATATGTTGTTTTTCTGTGTTTATGTGGTTGTGGGTCTGAGCACATGTTGACTCTAAAGGTTGTGCACACAGCTCACACAGTGGAATACATCAAAGACTTTACTCAGGTACAATGTTGAGGTACTTGTACTTCACTTTTCATCAACTTTATAGATGGTTTCAGTGGAAGGCTGTGCACCATTAAATGTTGCAGACCATTAATTTTATAGAGGCTTCCATCAACATTTTGTAATTCTAAAGTAGAGCCTTGAAAACACACGTCTCACTATCAAAATTTAACCCTAAAGTTCGGTTTGAGCAAGTTTTCCTGTGTGTGATCAAAGTGAAGCTGCAGACGTAAATGTTTTTTCAGATGTAAAGTAAATAAATGGGCCGCCCCCTGGTGAGATGAATTAATTCTGCGTCATTTGAGGTCTCCATCAGATGCTGAGGAGCTTTGTGAATCTCCTGTTCAGAACCTTAGCGTGGCGTAACACTTGCACGAGCCGTCAGGCCTGATTGGAAGCTGCAGCCTGAGCGTTAATATCACAGCAAGTCTAAACAGCACGTTTGGTATGTATGTTGGGAAAATGTTGGTTTTTTTTTTTGGAAAAATCCTTGAACAATATCCAGGCCCTGTCTCCCAGAAGCATCTTCAGATCTTAGCTGATTGACTCACAGTGGGAATTAAACCTTCTCTGGCACCTCTGAGGGGGGGGGGGGGGGGGGGGGCGGGCCCGGGGGGGGGCTCTGCCAGGCGAACCGTAAGCTCGAGCAATCTGCTGTTTTCATTGTATGACTCCATTACTTTACAGAGTGACGCGTTCTTTACGCATTGGTATTTAACACAAAAACTGTAAAGTAGTGATGACAATGACTCCTGAAACCTTTATGACGACAAAAAGTATTTGAGGTATAGTATTCTAATATGCAGATAATACATATAGCACATGTATACTCCTGCACACCTTTCCTGCTCTGTTTTTTCCGTAAGATCACATCACATGACATCAGACATCGGGCTTCATTAAAATTTGCTCTGCCTCTGCTGTAGTAATAATATTCTGGTCAGTCCTGACATAATCTGCATAAAGACAACTGGACTTATTTTGCTTTTCAGAGTTGTGTATTTATACACATGTTGGAACAAGCTGCTGCCTTTTCTCTCGTAAAGTGCTTCCACGCAGGGTCATGCGGACAACTAGCAGGTCGAGTTTGTGTAATGTGCGACACTCTGAGCATCACTGAAGGGAGTCACGTTTTGTCTTCACCTCTCACCAGGTCACGGTTTCTGTTTAAGGACAATAACTGACTTTGTCCGTGAGGAAAAATCTTCATCTTCCCCTTTTGTGAAAATGCTGAACCTCGCTGACAGGGACCTTGTGTCATAGCACAAATCCTCTCTGCCTCCGAAGCAGAGTCACAAGTTGCGTGACAGCGTTATGGATGAAGGTGGAATGGACGGGTCAGAAAACGTGTATGGCGGCCGGTGACGCCTCAGACAGATTTATTCTAACATTTTAACTTGGATGCAGCGGTTGCTCGCTCTGCTACGATTGCTTGGAAATGTTTGTCCTGCTACCCCTCCCAGGGATTGTGTCATAGAGCCACGGGACCAAAAAAAATAAACATGGGGAATTATGGCGATCGCTGTGCTATGACTTTTCTGAGAATTTCGACCAAGAAGCACAGAAGTCGCAAAAACGTGCAAAAATAAAATATATTGGAGTCAGTGTCTCGCGTCCGAAGAGAGCAAGTCAGTCAGTCGCCATTGTCCGTAGGTGAAGTACATTGATGTGGGCTTAAAAAGATGCCACATATTGTTTTCAGTTGAGGGTGAGGCTGCAGGGATTGTGTGTGTGTGTGTGTGTGTGTGTGTGTGTGTGTGTGTGTGTGGGACAGGAGTCACAGTTTACGTTTGGATGTGATGGAATCTCTCACTTGTTTCAGTCATTCTCTCTCGCTCCCTCTCCTCTCTCTCTCTCCCTGGCTGCTAATCAGCATTTGAAAGGCAGCTTTGACAGTGAGAAAGAAAGTGAGGGGGGCACCGAGAGGTGGGGGTAAACGAAAGCATGAGACACAGCGAGTTAGGGAGGGAGAGCCGGAGAGAGGCTGAGGCGAGGGGCTGTACAAGCATGCCTTTTATATTTACTAGTGACTGAGAGAGAGAGGGAGCGAGCGGGAGGGAGGGAGAGAGGGAGCAGCTGAAGGCAGAGACAACTGGTGTGCACGGCTTTCCCAAGAGGAAATGAAAAGAAAGAAGCTCAGCGAGGAGAGTGAATGAGTGAGCGGGAGAGAGGGAGAGAGGGAGGGTGGGAGGGAGCATGTCGGCTGGAGAGAGAGCGAGAGAGAGAGAGATTCTCACACTGGCTGTGTCCTAATCCGAGTCCATCTCCAAGAGGCAGCGGAGCAGAGTGTTAGTGAAGTGAGTCTGAGAGCCACGGAGAGCTACATCCTCTAGCCTACACACAGACACACACACACACTCTCTCTCTCTCTGTCTCTCTCTCTCTCTCTCTCTGTCCATCACACACTCTCTTGCTCCGGGAGTCCACGATGTGTCCGGCGGCGCAGCCATGGCTCTGGTGAAAGTGAGGGGACAGACGCGGCCCCTGTCCCAGCCCCCTGGCTCACACACACCGTGTCTGTTTGCTGTGTTTAAGCCCGAGGTGCCGGTGGAGTAGGAGGAGGTGGTGGAGGGGGGACACTGCCAGGGCAGAGCCGGGGCACCGGAGAGGAGGAGGAGGAGGAGGAGGAGGAGAGAGGAGAGAGGAAGAAGAGGACAGAGACAAAGTGGATCAGACCAACAGCAGCAGACTGAACGCTGGAAATGTCCGTCAGGTGAGTAGATAATCTGACAAGTTACGGTCAGCACACGCTCACACGCTCGCACACGCACGCATGCATGAGTGTAAACACACTTTCTCACAGCGTCTCTAGATTTCCTCAGATCTGAAATCAGAAATAAGCTGCTCTGGGTTTTTAATCTGTTGCTTCATTTATCATCTTTATCATCATAGAGCCTGAATCAAAGTTTTATTGTATTTTGTCAAAATCTCGTCCTGAGTCACTTCACCTGAGCTGGAATATCAGGGTGTGGTGTCAACTTTTCTCTGCGTCTCAATTAGGACAGAGCACGAGTGCTGTAAAATTCCAACGTTTAACGTTTAAAAAACAAAAGTCAAATATATATCTTGGGTCATATTTTTCCTCAAAAGATAAACAAGAAGCGTAATTAAATGAAGCCTTTGATTTGGAATGCGACTGCTTGATTGCTGTTTGCCAGCGTGATGAAATCTACGTTTAATTCCGGACGAATACACAGACTGTGTTTACCTCTGCAGGAAACATGTAGATCAAAGCTTTATCATCAGTTCATATCGACGCGTTTGACTTGATCAGATAATTAGACGGACTGTTTGTTAATCCCTGAAGGCGTCGTTACTGCTTTTTACACAAGTTCTTTGTGCATTTACTTGAAGTGACGAACACACTCCAGTCTTTTCACAAAAGAGGAATAATTAGAAACGTGTCTGTTCTGTGCTGAGCGACCACAGTAATCATAGACCGCCACTTTCTGATAAATGCATAGAGTGTGTGTGTTGGAGTTGGGCATATAGAGAGGCGCAGGCAGTGAGCGGCTGCGTGTCCGTCTCCACCTGCAGAGGCTGAATTGGTCACAGTTTACTGGCTTAGTAACGTTCGCTGCCTTCAGGGTGCTTGCAGCAGGTGGTCCAAATTGGCAGAATGACTGTGGCAAACGCCTGTGATGACTGTGACTGTGTTCACTGCGGCCCCAACGTAAATAACAACATCAAACCATCACACCAGGATTTCAGTGTCTGCAGGTTCTGTTTATTTTATTTATTTATTTATTTATTTTTTAAAAATCGTTTTCCAGGTCTTGTCTTGTGGACTTTTGGTCCAAGAGTCAAACGGTCACGGGGGTTGTGTGACAGAGAGAATATATGAAGTCTGTGATATCCTGCATGCACATCTGCCTCTAACCATGTGCAGATGTTTGTGGAGTCTGTTTGTTTTGCACACGCTCCCTGAGTGTCAGTCCAGAATCTATGTTCGCTATAAATTCTGCTGTTTCTTGCTCCAGCAACAGCATCATCTGCACTCACACCTGCTGAGGGAGCAGGTGCTTCAGATAAATTTAACCCGAGTAACTGCCTGCAGCCCAGCACCTCTGTTTCAGGTGTAAGGGCGCGGCGTCGGAACGCCACTATAATAAAGAGTTACTGTTCACCCTCACAATTTTATCCAGGCAGTTGTTAGTTACTTAATGCTAGAGTTAGTATTTCTCAAAGTATTTCTACTTCACCGCTCTAACTTTGCACAGCAGCGCTGACAGGACATGGGGTCAGACCGTGTCATCGCATGTGCATGGTACAGTTTATACCCCGGCCCTCTGAGCCAATAAGCCTTCTCCATCCGTTTCACTTCCCGCATGTGCAGGATGCTTTGGTCGTGACCTGCCTTCAGGCCTTTTTTATTAGACCCAGACGCAGGTTCCTCCTTTGGATTTAAGGAGCTGCGGCTCATGCCAACACGAACAGCAAGTGTGTGACAGACCCTGATATTTTTTTCTTTTACAAAAGTAAAAATGAAACGTTGGCAAGAATCTGTCACGTTCAAAGGCTGCACACAACACGAAGGCGGAGGAAGGAAGTTTAATTAAAGGTGGCTGGATGTCGTGAGCATCACTATGAGCACTTTTGTGCTATTGCTAAATTCTTCAGTGCTTCGCGATCACGCTAAGACTAGACTTCTTAGATGTCTTAAATTCACAAAAAAAAAAGTCACCTAACATGGCAAAAAGAGATTTGGTCCGGGTTGCTCGCCAGCAGCAGTCACTTGACATGACTCATTCTACTCAAGTTCTCAGGTAGACGCAGACCCCACCTCTCTTCTCCTTCCTCCGTCTCTCTTGATATTTTTGTCTCTCTCTGTTGCTCTTTTACACACACACACACTAAGGTGGTCAGTGTCTGCTGTTGACAGACAGCCGCTCACACACTCTTGCTCTTGCCATGCACGCGTGTGTGTGTGTGTGTGTGTGTGAGGAGCGTTGACAGACAGTGTGTGGGTCTGTGACAGAGGGTGTCAGCGTGGTGTCAGGGAGATGTGTTTAGTGTCACACTCTGCTGACCTGATCTCCGGTCGGACTGTCCACTCCGGCCCCGCTGTGGCTCCTTACATAACCCCCTGCTGTCATTCACACACCGGCCTGAAGGGATCCGCCAGCCTGTGCACACACACACACACACACACACTCAACACGCACGCTCAGTCACTCTCACACAACAAGGAGTTTGTCAGTGACGTGCTCTCAATGTATATGCTTCCACTTTGTGCAAATCTCCCTCACAATCGCTCCACCTCGCCTGTGCTGTGACGCAAAGCAGAACTAAGAATTCATATATCTGGAATAACAAAAAACATTAAACTGTAGGCCCAGTGTGTGTCAATGCAGCATGAGTCTCCTCGAGACACCGACGCAACTTGTGGAACTTTTTATCAAGACTTTGACTCCGCTCTGAACTCTGACCTTCGTGCCATGCTAAATGATGTGTCTGTATTAACACGCGGACGTCTCTGCGCTGGCGCGTGGAAGTAGCACGTGCTTTCAAGTCCTGGCATCCAGTGCGCAGACTGGTGTGTGTGTGTGTGTTGGAGGGAGTGTGTGACCCTGTGTGCTGGTCTTTTGGCCTGTGGTTATTTGGAGGTCAGTGCTGATGTGGTCTCTGCCTGCAGGAGTGGATTTACTGTCTTCAGCCTTATACAGAGAGCTGCATCCACTTAGCTGATTCTTCCGCAGTCAGAGGACAGAACTTTCTGTCTCTATTCTACCTTTGCTGTCTCTTCCCCAATAACTTCACCACAATTTGGAAAACTAAGTAAGAAAAAAAAATAGATAGACCACTATTTTAAGTATTCTGCTAGCACGTGAGCATTCCTGTTGTGAAAGTGCTCAGAAGAGTTTCCTTTTTTTTTTTTTTTCATCGACGCTCCTGTAAGTCCTACTTTCCACTTTAAGCCTCGCCTTACAAAGAGGTCGAGGTGTTTAACCTCTGAATAGATTGCGACTGTTATTTTGGCTTGGCCTGGCTTGTTGGAGCAGGGTTTTCTTTTTCTTGTAAGCAGAGAGATTTAAGAGTCAGAGATGGTTTTATTTTTGCTATTTCGGTTCAAAAAGTGATTTCGACTGTGATTGTGTTGCTCTTGTATCTTCTCGTTTTATCTGATGCTTGAATCCATTCTAATTGAAGTGGATCTACACATCATCCTCTTGATTCTGTCAAAATTAATTCACATTATTTGGTATGTTCTGTCTCCTTAATAAACATTAAGATGAAGTCACGATAAATTAGACTGTTGTGCTCTTAACAGAAAATGATCTCGCAATAAAGTCTGCCTTCATCTACAAGTTCAAGTACAAGTTTGTAATCACTGTTAATAATTAATACTAAGAGAAATCACTGGACACCAACCTTAAGAGAAAGAGGTAATGGCCCTTGTAAACATGTAATGAAATGGGCTTCAACCTTCACGTAGCAAGCAGCGCAGGTGAGGATTCTGTGGTGGATGGATTCAGGCCGAGGCAGATGATAATTATGACAGGCGTGGATTGGATTCTGCGTAGCTTCACGCCCGTGAGGAGTGGACATCAAAGCGTGCTCACCAAAGCTCTCTGTAATAAAAGAAGAGGACAAAGATATTGATTACCTAGGGTGAACATTAGCAAATCTCTTTCTCTTTCCTTTTTTTTTCCCCAACCAAGTCTTTATCTGTCCATCATTTTGCTCCCTCCTCCCCCTACCGTCTGATTTGCCTCCCTCTGCCTATATGCTCTCTCCATCCCCCATCCGGTCTCTGTCAGCCCCCCTCTCCTTCTCTAATAATTTATTTATCGCCGATCTCTTTATTCTGTATTCTTCCAGTTTAGGGACGGTCCGCGCCGGGTGCACGCTGCTGGATCGCTCAAACAAGCTGTTATCATCTTTCCTTCACGCTGTCTCCAAACCCTCCTCATCATCACGGCGATACCTGGGGGCGGGTGGGGTCACTCTGGTCCAATCTAACACTGTATTGATTCCATTAGATAATTAATGACCCAGGCAGGGGCCGGGGTGGAGAGAAGAGGGGGTTCAGAGAGATGGGGGGGGGGTGAGGATGATGGGAGAGGCATGGACGAGGGTGGGGGCTGACGCTAAGGCCCTTGAGAGTTGGAGAGAACCTTGGGTTGGGAATGATCCAGAGTCGTCAAGGTCAACCGCAGCCAGCGCTCTGATACGGAAGCAGAATGCCGAGCGAGTCAGACTGTGGAATACTGAGCGAGAGGAGGCAGAGAGATCTTCATGTCCAGCAGCTGTCGATTGATCAGCGGCTGAAAAATTGTACATTAAAAAGTCTTTTGACTTCCAAATCCTGAGGTCCAACCCGGGCCGTAATGCATGATAAGTAGTTTTCAGCCCTCCAACCAGAATACCAAACTTCATCTCCCTGGATGCTCCAGACACTCATTTACAACTACTCAACAACATGAAAGGCGAGATAGAAAACTAGCTACATCAAATATTCTGTCCGTGTTATTACCGACCATGTTTTCTACATCTTCCATGATATTGAACTGTCTCTGTTCTTCTGATAAAATATTATTCACAGGAATATCTCACATGGCTGTCGAACGTGTGCTCCACTTTTACCTCTGGTTGGTAATGGTTAAAGATGGATGAGGGCGAGGCTTCGGCAAACTCTCATTAACAGGGGTTGATTAAGTAAAACCAGTGCTCCCAGTTAATCCTGGAAATTACCAACTGTTCCTGAGCTCACAGTAGTTTGTGAGCCTGTTTTTATTTTGAAAACATTGAAAATTTCTCAAATAGTTGGTAACATTAGTCCTGCAGGACTCGTGTGTGGTCATGTACGCCACGCAGTCGCTGGGGGAAAAGGTGTAGTGTTAGAAATCGCAGCGTGCATGTTGCAAACTTGCCGAAACAGCCTCCTGAGACGTTGCGATTAGAGTTTATGCGTCTTCTTCCCTCGGCCACCAGGATGCCCGTCGAAAATGTCAGAGCACGAAAACTGCCTTGTAATTTTTTGACTTTATCAAATGCACAGGACGGAAACCTGGGAACGGTTTTTCTACACGCGGGGTCATACGTCTTTGTCAGATTTGCAGTCCTTTAGAGGACATCAAACAAAAATCATAAAAACCCTCAGACCCAGAGCCGGGCTCTTTTTTCTTGTAAACTGTGCATGGCTAGGCTCGGTCGTCCTCTTCACCTTTTGTGCGATCACAGCGTGCACGTCGTCTCCAGTGGGCTATGAGGGCTCCTCTGCCTCCACCTCCACATTCACAGTCTTGGCCAGGCTCCGTATTGGGCCCTAGGGGCCGGGGAGATGAGGCATAAAACAACCATGTCTCTACCTAGGGGAGGTGGTGGCATGGCAGCGGGGCTATTGTCTGTCTGCGTGCTCTTTGACTTAAATGTGTTCATTTGCCTGATGCCCCTGACTCCCCGAGGGGAGGGGTGGCTCGGGGAGAGGAGGGGCATGCTAACGAACCTCTGACAGCTGGAGGCCCTAATTAAATGTCCCTGCTGAAAATAAACAGAGCGGGAGCCAAGCGAGCAGCCAGAGAGGAACGCACGGCAAACAGCGGCTGTGAGCGCTCGCCGCAGTGCCGACGTTGAGACGGTGCCAAGAGAGCACGGCTCTATAGGGTAGGGGTCCCGGACACACAAATATGCCACGCTTATGAATATGTAGCACTGCAGCAACACATCGCCAACACCTGCGGTCACACTTGATGCAGGTTGATCTCCGTGGCCGTGAGCGCGCTGGATTTTGAGGCCCACAGAAGTCTTGCTCTTTCCTTTTCCATGCTTTATTAAGCCGAGTGGCTTCCATTGATGGGAACGAGTCACACTCTGTCTCCATGACACCTCTGACATTCAGCCTGTTGTGCTGCTAGCTAGCCCGAGCATTAGCAGTCCAAGTGGCAGGGTCCATTTGGGTGAGTGCATTAATGGGCCGCTCCAACCTGCGACAAGGTTATGAGGCTGATTGAATAATTACTGTGGAGGCCCCTGTCCATTACGCCCCGGTGTCTGTCCAGATAGAGCGAGACGCAGAGAGAGATGGAGCGATACGTGGAGACGGAAAGATGGGAGGGGGAGATTAGATAAGCGCAGATAGGGTCAATTAAGAGATAAACATACAGATATGAGATGGGGGAGAAAAAGGCGGCCATGTGCGTTTGTGCGGCAGGTGAAAATTTGTGACTCCTTTTGATCGCTCCGTCCTCTTGTGCGCAGTCTAATTTGGCATGTAGTGCATTTATCCAGGTGAGCGAGGAGAGGTGACGGAGGTGAAGTTGTTAGACAGAGGTGCTCGGCTCTGTGCTCGACCTCGTCTCGTCCTCACAGAGTCTCTGAAAGGAGGACTGTCAGGCTGATGGGAAGAGATCTAGGTTTTCATATGGAACAAACTATTCCGTCAAAGTCAGGCCTTATCATTGCTACTGCAGATATTTTCTCAAAGAAAATACCCAACATCCATGTGTCCTTGGTAATACTCAATATCTTTATGCAGACGAGAACAGAAAAGGGACTGCAAAAGTAAACTCTCTAAAGGTTTAAATGAACCCAATAAAGCAAATTAGCAGGTGTGATTATTTTCTTACTGATCTCTGAATCCTGTGTTATAAACAACAGCAAGGAGTGATAATTGCTCTAACGATCAATCATGTGCTAGAAACTTTAATTAATCAAGCAGCAAATTACTTAATCACTGTTTTCCAAAAAAACAGTTAGCATTAGCTTATACCCAAGGTAAATGTGAGAGTTCACGAACGTTATGCATGTAGGCATTGCCATTGTGTACATGGGGGACATACATCCTGTCTCCTCCCTGTCAGTGGATGGGACAAGATACTGAGAATGTCAAAAAAAAAAAACATTTTTTGGTATTAAATTTGATGAAAACAGGGTGAAATTACATGAGGGACTCCTTATTGAAGCTGTGTGCTGTATCAGCTCTTCATCACTGATCACTTTTGTGTAAACGCTGGCTTCGATGGTTTTTCTCCAGGTTAATTGCTGGACATTGGAAGGGACACACGTCCTCCTTCTATATTCATGGCTATAGGCCTAGGACCATTTAAACAATAGAAAACATAATTTTTACATTTAACTATTTCTGCCTGAATAAAACGACTGATGTGACTGACCTGTTCTCCCCTTTCAACAGCTCTTCTCTTTTTATCGACTCCCTCATCGACTCCGCTGCCTTTTGAAACTAGTCCAAGATGTTTTCACGCCATAATGTTGCTGAATGTTTCATTCAATTAATGATTCAGCTGTTTCAGCCTTGGATTAGTGAAGTGATATCTGCCAATCCTGCCCACCCTCTGCTGACCCCTCTTAGCCAAGGTCAGCATAACCATGCTCAAGCTGGAGACATTAGCCATTGCTACTGGCCCGCTCCGCAAAGCCGCGCTCACTGGATTGTGCTGACCCAGCCGGGCCAACGAGAGAGACAGTTAGAGAGCGAGCAGCCGTAAGAAAGAGCGAGAGAGGGCATCTCAGGCCCAAGGGCATGACACCGCGCTGCTCGGGGCCACACTAGCCCTTTAAATGTCAATACAGCTCAGAGGGGAGGAGGAAATGGAGGAGGGCGGCAATCGGGTGACGAGCGGGACGCGGGTCGAGGACAGGGACGGATATTGGCAACTGCCTCCACATGAGGGACAAGCAGAAGGTGGCGGAAGCACAAGAGAACAGTCGGTGGACGACATGTGTCTCCTTAGAGACGATCATGACTTCACAGGACGCTCTGTGTTCTGTCTCATGTCTTTAACTCAGAATATGAGCAGAAATACTGGAACAGTTCACTTTGATCATCTTCATATTTCTTTTCTTTGTCATTTTTTCTTACTTGATGAAGTAGGAAATTCTAACATGGGATTTCATCTAATTAAAACTGTGTATTGTTGAGATGTCAGCAAGATTATGCACAAAGAAAGTTGTTAACTGGGATATTTTTCTTTCCACTTTTGACCCTTTTCTGTTGGGGGTTAGGACATATTTTAATTGATTTCTCAGAATAACTTGATGAGAAAATCAAGCACATTCAGGGAATTGATGTCCATGAGCGTGCTAGCGTCTAGTGAATGTCAGTGTTGTTTCATAGGGGAACTGGTGGCGTAGACATGCACTCCTTCCATTATAGTTTTTCTTTCTCGAAAGAAACTTTTCAGACTGGCTCTCGGCCTGTGATGCATTTTGTTAAGAGGCGTATTGTTCTGACTTACATGGTTTTTTTTCCTCTTTTCCTTTTGGGTCTCCAGCTCTGAGGCTGGCACATCCTCAGCCAATCAGAGCCTTCGTTAACGGCGGCGGCGGCGCGTGATTGGGAGAAGGATGGCGACGATGCCGTTCGTCAGCGAAGGGAAGTGCGTGAGCGTGGAGTGGGATTTTCTACAAGGACTGCTGGCCAAGCCGCCCACCCTGCCCTGGTGAGACACAGCACCTGACACACGTGCGCACACGCGCAGGTTGATACTGTATAAGCCTTCATGCATGCCCGTGAATTAATGTCTGCAGCCAGGAGACAAATATCCCATCGATGAGGCACAATGCAGAAGGTGCTACATGTAACCTGCTCTGCTGCTCACCTGCCAATCCTGTCAGAGCCGTGAATCCCCTCCCTTTACTGGGAGATTAACTAAATTTGGCTGGAATTATTAATGGCCAGTCATTTACAGGCGGATATAAAAACTAAGCAGAATCAATGTGTGTGTATTGATTGTTCTCGGTGGCTGGGGTCGAGGCAGTATAATAATGAGATGTTACAGAGGCTGGCAGTGTTGTGAGACCGCAACACGTACTCACACACACACACACACACACACACACACGCAGCCAGAGAAACCCTCTCTGGTTCCCTTATTAGAGAACAACAGTGTGATTGCGGCTCCGAAAGTGATTAAGATATAAACACGTAAACACGCTGTGCTTTTCTTTGTTGTTTTCTTACTTCTGCTCACACACACACACACACACACTCTGTCTTTGAATGAGAATCAACAGCAGACATGAGGGAGAGCGAGGCCAGTTCTTCTTTCTGCTCTAGCTCTCGTTCTCACTCACACGCACACACACACACACACACTTTATTCCAGCGCGGCACCGACACAAATTGTGAAGTGGCTGTGACAACATAATTCCACCACTCAGGCCTCATTGAGGAGAGTCAATACCCAATCAGAGAGACAGGCTACCTGAGCCCCGGCCCCCCTCTGTCACTCTGGCCCTCCCTCTCCTATTGATCCCTCAATCATGGCTTCAGCTCACTAGCCCAGGACCAGATGAGAGAGAGGGAGGGAGAGGGGAAGAACAAGGGGCTTGGAGAGAGGGAAAATGGAGTGTGTGTGTGTGTGTGTACATTCACATATAGATTTTGGAGCAAATGGCGTTATTAGGACTCTTTTCTGGCAGATAGAAGCAGGGCGTTTGTCTGTAATTACCAGGGCAATCTGCAAGAGATGGGTCGGAATGGAGATCGTTTCACTTGAATTGCAGCACCTATTCAATCATATGGTTTTTATGAAATGAGTTTTCTAGATTGATGCCCAGGTCATGTATACGAATCATGAATCAATCAACAGGTGTTTAGTAAGTGGCCATTATGTGACCCCCCCCCCCCCCCCCCCCCCCCCCCCCATACCAGTGTTTCCATCCACCCCCCACCCCCCACCCCCCATACCAGTGTTTCCATCCACACCCATAGTGCTGATTCAGCCAATTTTCTCTGCCTTCCCTCATTTATATATGTCTTCCCTTTTTTGGAATCCCCCCCCCCCCCTTAATACACGCCACCTCCCACCATCAGTCTGCAGAACCTACGCAAAGAGAAGTCTCGCAATGCGGCCCGGTCACGGCGGGGGAAGGAGAATTTTGAGTTCTTTGAGCTGGCCAAGATGTTGCCTCTGCCCGGCGCCATCACCAGCCAGCTGGACAAAGCCTCGGTCATCCGGCTGACCATCAGCTACCTGCACATGCGCACCTTTGCCAGCCAGGGGGACCCACCCTGGAGTCCACTGAGGGAGGGCGACAGCAACTGCAGCAAAGGTGAGGTGAAGGGAAACACAGGGTTCACATGGGTTCAGTGTGAGTGAAGGTTTCTGAAATGTACCACATTGAAAAACTATTCTGACAAAAAAAAAGAAGGAAACTTTAACCTCAGATTCTTTAACTCGACTGTTTTGTCGTCTGTGTTCAGCTCAGCATCAAAACACTGTCTCTGTCTCTTTCCTCCTCTCGTCTCTGTTTGCCCATGAAGCAAATTCATAACAGCAATTGTGATTCGTGCAGCATTCTCCCTCAAGTTGAAACATTGTCAGCTTATGTGGATTCGTCTTGGTGTCAGTCTGCACCACTCTGTGAGACTTTGCATCTAATCACATCTTCTCCATTGACTTATATGGAATTAAGGAACCTCGATGAATGGTCCCGCCACGTCTCTGAATCCAATTGGTTGGAAACAATGACATGGATACCTCTGAGGACACTGGGGTCATGTCCCCCGCACATTGTCTGAGGGTTTAAGGAAACTGAGGGCTTGACACTTTTCATTTACCCTGTGGGTTGAGTGCAGTTTACGCTCTAATATATTTACGTTTGATTGATTGTAGTCCCTATAAAAAGAATCGCACCGGGCTTTTCTCAGCACTTTTTCGTTCTTGGCAACATGAAGAGGTCTGCAAACAGCATTTATTTGAATTAAATTTCCTTGACAATCCCAATAGTGAAAACATTTTGGGCCTTTAGCTGCTGTCTGGTCAAACTTATGTGGATGAGACTCATGAGCGTAATGTTTTTTAAAACCTTGGCCACAGTCCTGGTTGGATGTATGTGTGATTGTTTAAACCTTTCATCGGGTTGTCATGAACATAGTCTATTGAGTCTGAATTTGTGAACAACTGAAATAATCCAAAACAACTGGAGTGTGCAAGTATGCAGACTCAAATCAAACATGGCCGTGATGGATCGCTTCGCTGCTGATGATTCCTGCAGCTCGGGCCTATAAGAAAATTACACAGCAGAGATAAATATGCTGATGTGTGTTGCCAATGGACACAAACCGCGTTTCAAAACACGCTTCAACTCGCATATCTCTTTCAGTCAAAAGCAATCCTCAGCAGTCTGATCTACCCACTTACTCCCGCCCACAGAGACGCCCCACGCCACAAAATATTCAGTTCAGACCAGGACAATTATCTGCTCCTCTATTAGCCGCCGCAATTACTGCTGCTGTGTATGTGAGCGTGCTGCACAAACCTGTAAACATACATATACACAGAAGCATACAAAGATTTTCCATAGGCCCATGTGTGTGTGTGTATCAGAGAGATGATACAGAAGGAGGGAGGAAACCATTGGTGTGATTTGTAATTACAGAAATTAACTATATAACGAGGACAGTGTAATTATACAGCCTGTCTAATTGCTACTATTACAGAGGGGAGCTGATGCAGCTACAGTACCATTAGAGGTAGGTGTGTGTGTGTGTGTGTGTGTTGCCACTTCTTTCCTAATTTTAGTGTAAGCAAATGTAAAATGCATGTTTGAGAGCATAGCTCCGTCATATTGTCACACACACACTGAGTGACCCGCGTCTTTCTTTTTGCCTGATGCCTTTTTCACCCATGAATTGAAAATTGGTGGAAACAACAAAAAGTATCTCGCACTGTAACAACACGATTTAAAAAAAGTTAAACAGGTTCTTCCTTGACCCATATCCCATCCTTCGAGTTTCATGGAAATCCGTAGTTTTTTTAATAATCCTGCTGACGAACAAATCAAAGATCAAACTGACGGTGGGGGGGGAAACAGCCTGTGAAGGATATAGTAACATGACTGGGCCTGAGTTTACCAGACATTGTCTGATGTAAACAGATGGTTTTGGTATTGCTTTATGGGAAATCCAGGTTTCATTGTTTTTGCGCTGGACTCGCAGTGACTCTATTTCCAGCTCATTCTGACCATTGCTTTTCTTTCTTTTTATACCAAGACTTTTCATGCATTAATGTTTTAAAAGTGCCTTAACACACGATTCCATCTAGAAATTCTGACTAAATTAAAGTCTCAAAATGAGCAAAGCTATGATCAAAGTATGGCTACATTGAAGTCGTCTCCCAGTTCTGTGCTGAATAGCTGAATATTAATGGAAGCAGCGTTCAGGCTTCAGAGTTTGTGAAGGGCAGAAATGTAGTTAGCCAGAAAAAGTGGAAACATACTGATGTTTGTGTGGATTGTTGTTGAGACCAGGCCACAATGAACAGGAAGAGTCTGAAGATGTGTTTTTAATTCAATTGTTTTTTATATAATCTGTATTTGGTAAGGTAGAGGCCACTCCCTCACCCTCACCTCACAATTTACTGACTTCTATGTTGAGGAAAATATATTGAGCCCCTCAGCAAAATGTAAAAATAGCGTTTGGACAGTACTTGTCGCAGAGTGGACACAGACAACAGCAACTCTGGCCAAAATCCCACATTCGATTGATTTAGTTTTGATACTTTTGGTAACAAAAATCTGCTGAAGAAGCTTTTTTAAATGTCAAAGAAAACATAATTAAAATAATATGAATTATGATAACGTTTATAGTGGATTAGTGTCAGACCCTGCAGGAACTGACTGGATATGAACTTTTGAACAGATGTAATTGTTTCTACTCACCGTAATCTTAGCAATGATAATAATAATCAAGTGTCAGATCTGGATCCTGCAGCTTTCATTTGTATTATCTTCTGTCAATGTATTTTTATTTTATCCAGAAACAGTACAGGACCAGATCACAATTAGTATCTCATTAAGCCACCATTTCTACTCTTTGATAGTTCTCATTGTTCAGCGTCACACACTCTCGTTGGCCCTCAGGAGCCGCTCATGTTTTCCCCGTGCAGCATCTGGGTGATATACTGTACAAACAGCGGCCGGCTCGCTCGGCCGCGGCCTTGACTGCGCCCCGCGCGTGGCGAATGGTGTGGCTTCGTGCTTCCAGTGTTTCCTTGGTCTTGATGGAGAATACCTGTTCTGTAGGGAGGTAGGTGCGCTGCTGTCCTGTGGGTGAACTGGGAGCCCGGGTGGAAAGACGAATGCGAGGAGCGCTGCTCACAGTAAAATGAGCAGCGCTGTGGACCATAACTGTAAATATATAGAACTCTGCAGCAGCGAAGGTCAGGAAACATTGTGAGGCATTAGACGAACACAATGAATCGCAACACGTGCCAGGTGTGGACGGCGTTCCGCTCTGAATTATCTTCAGCATTTCCTCGGCGAGGCCGGGATCTGATGTGTGCGTATTTTATTAAATGTTTGGGGATTTTTACAAGCAGGTCACACAGTTGCAGCGGGGCCGGGGCTGAAAATGCGATGCTAATTTGGACATCAGTTTGAACAAGTCTACCCACAATGCATTGGCAGGGTTTTAAGTGTGATGCATGACTTTAATTCCGTTAGTGGAATGTGGTCAGAGATCCAGCTGAAAGGGAGCGGAGGATGGAGAGGAGGGGAAGGGACTAATGTAGAAGGAATAAAGGAAGAAAAAGAGGGGAGGAAGGAGAGGAGCGTGGATGGAGGAGGGTGGGGGGAGGTTGCATTCCTCCACTCTCCCTCTGGTCCAAGGGTTTTTTTGGATGAGCGAGGGACAGCAGAGAGAGGGGAAGGAAGGTGGAGGGTGGAGGAGAGGGATGGAGCGTAGGGGAGGGGCCGGTGTGGCTTTTGTCTGCTTCCCACGTTTCAAAGCCAGTCTTGAAAAATGAATAGACAGAGGAAAATCAATTGCATGACCTTCACAGAGAGAAAGAGAGAGAGAGAGAGAGATTGAGAAAGTAGGAGAGGGGGGAAAGAAGTAGGAGGAGAGACAGAGACAGGAAGGACGAAAAGGAAAGGCTGAAAGAAGGAAAAGTAAAATGACCCACGATGGTCATTCGCATTTGGTGCGCGTGTGCGTGCGCGCCTGTTTGCACAGTGCATTCAGGGACTCAACTCTTTTATTTGAAATCATTTATATTTCAGAACCTCACTGTATTGACTCAATTTGGCTTTGAGGCACAGTTTTTTTTTTTTTTTTATCACTTCACTCCCATTCTGTCCTATTTTGACCAGATCTGTAATTTTGAATCTTCGGCTCTCTCTTCTCCGGCGGGTGAGAAGATTGTAGCTGCCACATTGATCACTGACAGCCTGACAGGGCAACAGTCACAGTTTAGCCAGATTTACTAAGCGACGATACGGAGCGAGCGAGCGCACTGTTGTGAATGATCCGTCACTGGACGTGAGGTTAACACATGAACTCTTTAAAAATGTCTTTAAAATTCTGGACATTTTCTGGACTTTACCATTCACACACAACTGAAACATTTCACGAAGGTTCTGGTGGAGCATGCAGGAGGCGGGACATAATGTTGTTTTAGGGTCTGGATTTCAGTACCTGAAAACCTCCACACACACACACACACACACACACACACACACACACATATTTAGTAAATTCACACAGACATAAAAGGTGACTTCAGTGCTTTCTCGTCTCTGTGCTCTGTTTCTGGGTGACCACACCCAACAGTGATGTAATGCTATCGCCATGGCCATAGTCATAAATTCTGCTTCCTCCATGGTAGTGGATGGGACATAGTCAAAGTGCACATCAAGTTGTTTTTTTCAGCTAGCTCTTATATTACAGATGTTTGCTGTGTGTCCATTTATCCACCAAGTTTGGTTTTAATTAGTGTTTTGACGCTTTAAAAACTGGTTGAAATGAGATGATCGGTCAGGCAGTGGATGGTCGGGAATTTGGTCGCTAGCTCACAGAACTATTAAGGAGAGAATTAAAAATGTTCCAAGTTATTTTAAAACAAACACAATTTCAGCTTCTGCTTTTGCTGAGGCTTTAACAGGTGCAGTGGAGCAGCTGGAGACCCCTCTGCTTTTATAAGGTACAGTACAATGACAAGTCAGTGCCAGCAACAGGGCCAGCTGAAGTGTTTTACTGTCTGTGTTAGTGAGGTCAAACACACCTCTCTCCTCCACAGCACTGACATTGACTTTCATTCATTCTCTCTCTCTCTCCCCCCTCCTCTCTTTTCTTTCTGTCAGTGCTACCTCCCTCCTGTCTCCCCCACCTCCCTCTAGCTCTCCCTCCGTCTGCCTCCCCTTTAATTCACAGCATTTAAAGCGGCCAGGGCTTTTAAGGGAAGTTAATTGCACTCAAATTATGTTCGACCGCAAAAGGAGTGCAGGAGCGATGGAGGGGAGACGCAGGGAGATGGAGGAGGGATGGAAGGAAAGGGGAGGGGGGATAGATGTCAGCGTGAGAAGATAATTGCGCCAAAGAAGGACGCAGCCATTAGGGTCACTCTCTCTCTCTCTCTGTGACTGAGACGTCCCATGTAGACACTGGTAAACAAGTTGGCAGGTGATGCGGCGGCTAACTTTAACTATGACGGATAAGAAGACAGAGAGAGTGATGAGTGTCCTCCACCCTCCCCAATACACACTTACTGACAATGGAGACAGCAATGCTTCTAAAAAATACCTGCAGTCCGCTTTGCTCACTTGACTTAATGTTATAGATTTCTTGTGTGTGCCCTTCTTGTTTGTGATTCGTCCCTTCGTCTCTTCTTGGCGCTACTGAAAGAGGTGTTGTTGTCCCCACCCCCCCCAATCCGCCATGATTGTTTACATCTAGAGACCCCGCTGTTGTTTCACTCTCGACTTTTTGACTGCACCGTCCAGATGTAAACACACTCACATATACGCTCAGAATGTCACGTGTGAGGATGGATGCAAATGAAGACGCAGGGATTGAGACGGAGACCCTGAGAGAGAGAAAGGGGTTCGTCTGTTATCTGTTTGGTTCCCATGGCAACATTTTAACCTGGTTAAAAAGGTTGCCACTGTGGGGGAGGAACGGAAGAGTGTGTGTGTGTGTGTGTGTGTCCGTCCGTGAAGGTTGGGGAATATTCGGATGTGTCCTCATGTATGTGCGGCCATTCCTCATGGACTTAAGTGGGACTAAATTATGTATTAGACAGAGGTATAATGAAAATCATTCAAATGAAATTTCTATCTTTTCTTCTGGTGGAGTGCAGGGGAAACCCGGGGAATTGACCTGCGAGTCAGACCATAATTAACGCGTCTGATCGCGCCCCGTCCCATTCTGTCTCCTGTTCCCTCAATGAAATTAAACCTCACAGCAGCAAACTCTCGGGAAGCTAATGAAACGCGAGTGTGACAGAAAGGAGCAATCCAAGCACTCACGTGCACACACAGGTCCTCATCTAGGTCTGTGCACGGCACAGGCCCGTGCACGGGCGCAGGAGGGCAAAGGGCGAATGCATATTCACAGCTGCCATTTTAAAGGATAGTTCCAATTTATTCCGCTTCGTCTCTTCGCCTCTGCTGTTTTTATGAACCTGCACTCAGGGACTCATGTTGGAATATGGAAGCGACAGGGAATAAGTCATCAAAAAAACTGAGAGGTTGTAAACAATCCAGACTATATAATCCACTTTACATCCAATCATTGGTAATAATCCTGTTTTACCAGAGCAGCCGCCGCCGGTACAGGCACGCTGGACTCATCCAGCTAACAAACAAGAAGCTAAAACGCGCTGCTGCTGTAAAACATCTCCACCACCAACAATGTCCACTGTTTTACGACTGTTACCCTCAAATCAAAGGCACCCTGAGGAGCGACCCTAACCCACTACCAGTGATTTAAGATGAGGTTTTTATGAATGAGCAAAGTTTTGTTTCACACGGTCATTTCACCAACAGCTGGTTGTGTTATTCTGCAGAGAAGTTTGTCACATTGAGGAAATACACTCATAATATTTAACAGAATCTGAGCTTTTCTGTTGAGACTGATGCTAACACAGCACTGAGCTGAACTTTTTTTTTATTGAAATTGTGACTCAAACTCAAGATTAATTATTTATTAAGAACCTGCTTGGACTGTGTCAGATGAGGGATTCAAACCAATGTGGTAGATAGTTGTTTTAAATAATCTGTCAACACTCAGATTGCTGCTCCTGAAAGACCACATTATTATTATGAACAGGGCTAAACTATTATTATTATTAGTTTTCACTCATTCATTTCTAATTAGGTGCTATTCTACAGAAGAGAAAATATTTGCACACAAGAACAAAATCACGCAGCGGCCACACACATTAAAGTCGGGGTTCAAAGCCCCATCACAGAAGGATCTCTGTTCTTGGGGTGAGATTCCCTCTTTCTTCACATGTGCACGAGCATGTGCATGTGCACAGACACAGAGCAGTGTTTTGGTTTCCTGGCCGCCCTATTGTACCCTGGCAGTCTTTAATAAATGGCCCTCTGTGTACTGTGTGTGTGTGTGTGTGTGTGTGTGTGTGTGTGTGTGTAGACTCATCCATCAGCCCTCCTGGCCTCATGTCACATCCTTCGCCCCACTGACACTACTCAGCACTACTGATCACCCACCATCACCTTCACTCCTCCAGGGATCCGCAGCACCAAACCCAGGACACACACACACACACACACACACACACACGCGCGCTCATGTGTTGCTTTTCCTTCTCGCAGCATTCCCACACTAACACCAGTGTTGTGGCTGTGTGTGTTTACTCTAATTCATTCTCATCCTCGTGATGGGGGGTTGCTTCCTCCAGACTCCCCAGTGATGCAGCTCCATCCCAGCCCTGCGAGGGACCCTGGCAGGACGGTCTCCCCATCCCCCTCCAGGCACAGACTGGCTCGGCTGAAGGGTCCCAGCACCAGACCCCCTTTCATAGCCCTGAATGGACTTGCCTTATTTATATTCACACTCTGTCACACAGGGGGACCCCAATCTCACAATGCCACTGTGGCTTTGTCCGGCAACTCTGTATTTATGTGTGTTTGCGTTTGTGTGTGTGAGAGAGCGAGAGAGGGTGTGTGTGTGTGTTGTTAAATCATGGGGCATGTTGCATCTGTGTAGTCTGTACATGAGAATTCATTGCTGTGTGTATTCCTAAAATGTGTGTGTGCCCGTGTGTGTATTGCTCTAATGGAATGCCTCCCTCTTATATTCACCAACCCCACATCACAGGCGGGCAGCTGGACCTTGTTTGTGTGCGTGCGTGTGTGTGTGTGTGTGTATGTGTGTGTGCGTGTTCCAACCCTCCCTCTGTGTTCAGTTGTAACCCAGAGCAGCGCTTTCATTTTCCTGTCATAACGTGTATTGATTTCCCTCAGCCTTGCAGCAACACACACACTTACAGATATCCAAGGATCCTCTCAGTCACGCACGCAGACTCGCACGAGCGTACACGTTCATATATTATGTGCAACAACACACACGGGCTGTGTACACGCGTACGCAGAGTTTGTCTCTACCGGAGCGGGGGGGACATTGTATTTAGCCGCAGCCCTGTTGGAGTGAGATTAGTGCTCACATATGGTGCACACTTTTCCAATCACACGCTCGCAGGTGCACACACGAGCCATCACATACTCTTTCTGACATAAAACAGTAAATACGGCTGATTGCTAAATTAATCTTCCTCGTTGCCGCAGCCTGGCGTGCCTGCGCCCGGCTTTGGAGAAAGTGATCACTCTCGCCTTCCATAGTGTTTTCTCATTTTCCCCAGCCGTACCCTCTCTGCTCCTCTCGTACCTATCTTCAAACCCCCCCACCACCACCACCACCCCCACCCCTGCCTCCCCCTAACCACCTCCAACTCTATTTGGATTGTAATTGCCTTGGTAAACAGCACCACTTTGGCACTGAAGCAGCTCTGATAGCTTGTGTTTGGGATGCATTAAGAGTGGCGATGCAGACACCATGAGTGTGTGTGTGTGTGTGTGTCTGTTTGCGTGTGCAGCTGCAATCGTGAGCGATGTGTGTCGCCCGTCCTCATGCTCATGACCCCTTTGGTGTTTTCTTCTGTTGATCAGACAGTGATTAGGTTCGGCTGTGAGGACATCACAGAGACGCAAACACGTCTTATTTACAAATCCATCTGTTTAATGGATGATCTTACACAGGTTTCTTTAATGTCCATGTTTATTACATTTACCGCTTCCTGCAAGTCACTGTAAATGTCCACAGTCCAAGTTTGATTAGGCAGCCTTTTTTTTCCAGAGTTTGGGAACTTTATAAATCCTATATTATAAAGTTCACAACAATACAGAAGACACGGCTTAAATTAAATTTCTTTATTTTATACCATTCTAAATTAAAGGATACAATGAGTCTAACACAGATTTCCTGTGGCATCTTATGCTTGTGTTAGCGAGCCGGGAGTTGACAGATGGCAGAGAATCAGAGGAGAGAGAGGTGGAGAACAACAAGCAACAAAATCCACAGTGGGGATTTGAGCCGGGCCAAAAATATTTGAGTTTGTAATTTAGGAAAAAAAATCTCTCACAGATTCAGAGGAAGAATAAATGGCTTCCAGAATCCGTGTTACTTTGACAGATGCAACCCAAGGTTCCTAAAATTGCACAATTTGTAAATGTCTTGTGAACATGGTACAAGATATTTTGTGATGTCACAGCAGAGGTGTTTCAGACGTGAGTTTGTCTTTCACTTGGGAAGAACACAGGCGATTGTCCAGGAAAATTCAGACGAGCTTTGGCATCTGGGCAAAGCACGAAGGAGGCAGGACCTTATGGACGAAAGCTCTGGAATCTCTTTGTCATCCTCATCAGCTGTGTTCTTTTTCATCTCCAGATATTTGTGTTTTGGTTTTTTTGGATCCTTGCACCTGTCATATGTATATCCTCTGGGGGACTGTCAGGGAAAATTCCAGAAAATGTCAACTGACGTAGACATTTGCTTTCTCATACACGCCCCTGTGTGGAATTCCATGAAAATGTGTGGACCTCAGTGCATGTCTAAAAACAATACAATTAAAATAAGAAATGGCTGAATTCCCTTTCCCATCTCACTGGGAAACCTCAGTAGAACAGAAGCCATGTCAACCCCTTCACTGATATTACAAGTCAGAATGTCTGCTGTTGAAAACCTGCACCCTGTGTCTGATGTGTGTTTCTCTCTCTCTCTCTCTGTAGTCAGGCGATCGTCTCATTCTCTGGCGACTGACATGTTTGAGCAGCACCTCGGGGCACATCTCCTGCAGGTAGTGACCTCAGCATCCACACCACTTCACAGGCTTTTTATGACCCATTTTCCCTCATTCATTAGTGGGTGTGTGTTTGAGAAAAAAACATGTGCGTACCTGAGATTATCCAGTGAGCTCTGAAATGGTTTATGAAGCTTGAGACGTTGAAACACTTCTGCCAGAAGTGTGCTTGTCTGTCACATTATGTCGAGTTCTGGATGTGATCACATTTTGCATCATCTACCCTCCTTCGATCCAAGACTTAGGCTTCCAAACAAACTCCACACACACACACACACAGCATATAGACCACCGATGCTCGGACGATATCTGCGTCTGCCAAAGAATGCCTCCCCCTTTGGCACTGACAGATGAATGGAGCCTGAGGGGGGATTCTGGGGCACGAGGGCTGCAGGGATGACGAAATGCGGGATGTAGAGACAAAAGAGTGAGAGGAAGTGTGAAGAAGGTAACTCTGCAGATTGTACGTTAGAACAGGAGCAGGCTGAGGGACGTCGGGGGGGAGGGGGGGGGTGCAGTCTGAGGAGAGAGGGATAAAGAAAAAAGTTGAGGGGATTAAGTAGGAAACGGGAAGGAGACAGTTAGAGACACACAAAAAAAGACGAGGGAATATCGGCTGAGAATTCAGAAGTGAGAGGGGTTTGTGGTAAAACAAAGAAACGTTACGTATGTCTGCTCTCCTCCGGCATTTTAAAGAGGTGGGTAGGCTTAGGGAGCCGCGCTGATAGAAATCAAATTAACGCTCCAGAAAAACTGTATGATTCTTCCCCTCCCAGCCGTCCTCCCGCCGTAATAGCCTGATAATTGCACTTTAGTTCTCCGACATTCAGGCGGCTGGTTTCTCCTCGCCGCGACACACGACGCCCCGCACCCAGGCCACACATTTGCATACTGGATGTGTCAGTTGCATAAATTACCGCTGCCACTTTAAGCGCAGGGCCGCCAAAATAGCAATCATTCTTCTAGAGCAAAGCGGTCCGTGTGTACGTGTGTGTACGTCAGCGAGAGAGAGAGAGTCTGTGTCGGCTCACTCCAGGACGCTTGTTATGACGATTAATATTATTCTCTGAAGCAGTGCTCTCTAATGGGCTGGCTGTATACCTTTCACTTCTCATTAGAGTCACTGCAGACTGGGATGACTCCTGTTCTGTCCGTGTCAGTCCTGGTGTCTGGGTGTGTGTTTACAAACGCGTGTGTGTAAAGATGCATTTGTGTTATTCCTGTTGACTGGAATGGCTCCGGCCTGTAAGCTCAGTGCGCACGTATGTTTGTGTCTCAATGCCTGGGCGTGCGTGCGCACGTGCACGGGTCTGTGCGTGTGTTTTTGAATTGAAAGGCGGAGGGGTGGCAGGTTGTTTGTTCTCCAGCTCATTGTAATTTGTTCGATACACACTAATTGCTCTAATTTGTCTGTCTTGTTTCTGTTTGCCTTTATGTGTTTGCATGTGTGTGTGTGTGTGTGTGTGTGTGTCAATGGTTGTGGTTCGTGTGTTTGTTTTATGTACACAGTCTCTGGATGGCTTCGTGTTCGTGGTCAGTCAGGAGGGACGGTTCCTCTACATCTCAGAGACAGTTTCTATCTACCTGGGACTCTCACAGGTAAGACAGCCTCATCACACACACGCACACACACACACACACACACTAGAACAATCCTTTGTATACAAGTGCATCTGCACACATGTGCCTATCTTCTGCTTACGCTTTCATATCCCGTCCCATGAGTGTGTGTCTCTGTGTGTTTGCGTGTGTGAATATCTTTGACTGCACTCTTCGCGCTCATCTCTGGAGTGCAACTCTCCCGGGGCCCATGCCGCTCTCCTTCTCTCTCCCTCTCTCTCTCTCTCTCTCTCTCTCTCTGCCTCTCTCCGCCGCCCTCTCTCGCTCTCCAGGTGCTCACCTCTGTTGATTGCCTGTGGCCTCTTGTACTGTGAATGTTAAGTCCTGCCATTTTGCCCAGATGCATAAATAATAACAGTAATTACTGGTCCAGCAATCAAAGTGTCGCCCCAGCGCACTGGGCCTGTCTGGGGGAACAAATCGATAGGCATCTTAAAAGCCACATTGATTGTAGGGAGGGGGAAAAACACCAAGGGGGATGGGAAGATAGATAGAGACAGCCGGGGAGAGAAAGAGAGTGGGAGGAAAGGAGGAGAGGTGTGATAAGAGAGAGATGTTTCCAAGAAAGAAGAATGGGTACAGCATGAGAGCCAGAAGTTAGAGCTACAATAACAAAAGTAATTTAGTATTTTTTAAATACGGACATTTGCTGTAATTGGGGGTCGACTCTTGGCAGCGGCAAAGGCTAAGTGTTCCCACTTTCACTCCCTTAGCGTAATACTCTCATGCCATATGTACATTAAAAAGAGCAGATGGGCCCTGTAAACGTTCCCTCGTCTGAGGTCATAAATAATAATAATAATGCTTCCAGTAGCTCTTTCTTTCATGACCACACGTTTCAAGAACTAACAGGTGCGTTCAGGTTGCACCAAATCTCACACACTCACCTTAGATCCACTGGATCCATTAATTTTTACTCTCACAGTGTCAGAGAGAGTGTCAGGAATAAAAAATGAATCTGCACCATCATTTAATGATTTTCTTCCCTGACCCATAATGCATCATAATAATCTGTTTGGTAGTTTTTGAATCATTTTGATGAACAGGCAGGAAAACATTTCCTCCACTGTAGAGATGAATGTACTGTCACTCACGCAAACGTCTCACAAAAAGTCTGGAGTTGCCGTTGTTTGATGAGACGTCAGACCTGGTCCGTGAGGATGATGATGATGATGATGAGGATGATTTAAGCCAGGACAACCTGCTCAAACACATCCTTACTTTTGGTTGAGCGATGACGTTCCTGCCTCCCTCACATTGTTAAAGTGATATTTTATGTTATTTATCCGATCACACAGCAATTTGAGATTGACGTTGAAGAATAATGATTCTTTTAGTTTTTTTTTTTTTTACAGCAGCGACAGTCAGTGTTTCAAATTTGCGGCTGTGAGCTCACAGCAAAACTCGCCTGCGTCGCGTTGTTCTTCCATCTCAGTCACAGCGACAGAAAGTGCAACATTCTGCAGCTGCTTTCTTATCTGGAAAGTTTCCTTCACCCTGACCTTGGCCGGACAGGCGCACAGCCAGAAGTGACCGCCCTCAAGGACTTCATTAGACTTTGCTTGAGGGAAAAATAATAGCTGTCATGAGATTTTTTTTAATTGAGGTTTATTTTTTTATTTTTTGTATATTCATGAATTATCTCGCAGAGTGTTCGCAGGCCCGAAGGACAGGGAGGTTCCCCGCCCCTGTCAGAGGAGACGAGGGAACAAAATATACAACTCATTTTGAGTAAAGATGCCTTTTAAAGTAGAGCAGACACATGAAGTTAGTTCCTTTCTTATCTTGACAGTGTTTGTATATTATGAATGGTGCTGATCATATTCCAATGGCCTTTGCAGTCAAACAATTTCAGCTAAAGGAATCAGTGACGAAAACATCCAACGTAGAGTCGGAGTTGGAGTATTGTTTCGTCCCTCGGGTAGAGTCCCGAACACCTGAATTAACGTCAAGCCTCACTGGCGCTGTCCTGACTCTAAGTTGGTTTTCAATTTGTCTCCTGTCTGCACGTGGCAAACAAAGAGTAAGTTAACACAGAGCCTAAGTTATTTTGTCCTCTTTGGTCAAACGCTTTAAGCCTGTCACGCGGCTCTGCAGCGCACCTCCACATCAGTGCAGGCGGGGTCACAGACACGGGGTGTCAGAGCTGTTCAGTCCTCCCCTGGAGGAGCCCGATCACAGCCCTCCCAATCTCTCTACGACGACGAAGGTGCAGAATGGTTGAAATTCCATCTTATGTGGCGAGGATGATTCAATACAGCAGCCCATAATGTACAGGCATGTGAATATGTGACATGGACTAAACCTGTATCTGAGATAAGTGTCACTTTGCAAAGGCACGTGAAAAACGCACACGCACCAAAATAATGAAAAGACAAACAGCCGAGAGAGGAAGACAGAGCAAAAAGGTCGGCACGGAGAGAAATAAAGAGAACCAGACAGACAATTACGGGGAGGGCGAGAAAATACCGGAGAGCAATGGGGGAGAGAAAAGAGAGCAGTGGTAAAGAGGAGCGAGTGTGTAAATAGAGTTTAAATGTGCAGTAGGAATGAAATTCGCCTTGGGATTGCCTAGGTAAACAAGGCAGCTGAGGCTTTGGTGGAGATGCTAATAAAACAGAGCTGTTCTTATCAGCTGAGCAGATGGCCTAACCCATCACATCTACTCAAACAGGGCCTAAGCCATCAGCATTCTAATGAAATTATTTATGATCAAAGATTACGTTCAAAACCTTGAACACACAACGCCACGCTTACCTTCCCGAAAAGATGAGAGTGGGCGGGGACGGGGGGACTTTATGATGAGCGGCAGCCAGAAAGGGCAGAAAGAGTGGTTTAGAGGATACATATACGAGATGGAGTGAGCAGAGTGTCGATGGAAACAAATGATGAGAAAGAAAAACACACAAGGAGAGAGAGAGAGAGAAAGGAAAGGTGGGATGGAGAGGAGGACAAAAACACTTGTGTATGCTTTGTCGGCGAGCGGGGGCGGACCCGGGGGAGAGAGGAAGGACAGACAAACAAATGATGTTCTGAGTCAAAAAGTGTAACTGGTGGTTTGTTTAGAGGGCATGTCACCCCTGTGGACCGCCCCTGCGCTGCCGTCTCCTGTCCCCCCCGCCCCTCGCAGCCTGACCCCTCTGCCCCTGGCTTACACCCTGGGCTGCTCCCCAGACAGGGGGGTTGCTTAGCCGACTTAGCCCAGGTCAGGCACCTTGACCAAGGGCAGAGCCCGCCGCCCCGCTCCCCTGGCGCCTGCACGTATCATTTTTCCTCTCACCGGGTCTCCGGACCAGATGCACGGGGATAAAACCTGGGAACAACACCTAGGAGGAGAAGAAGTAGGAGAGTGGGTGTTGATGTGGAAGGATGGATGGATGGAGGGATGGAGGGAGGAGCGGAACGTGGGGGGGACAAAGGCAGAGAAAAAGGAAGATGAAGAATCGGAGGGAGGAGAGATGGAAAAGCATGGAGGAGTGAAGGTATGGGGCCGGGAGGAGAAAGGAAAGGGATAAATGGGGTAAAGAGAAGGGAGGAAGGATGGCGGATTGAGGGAGGAGAGAATTGATCTGGGAATGGTTAGTATGCAGCCCCCGCCAGCCCTCCCCCCTCCCCCTACCTCCCTCTCTCCTCTCCCATCAGTCAGTGAGGGCTGAGGGCTGAGAGTGTGTTGTGGACCACTGCCCGGATGCCTCATACATATTAAAGCCCCCTGCTATTATTTATATCATGTCTCTCCTTCCCCCTGCTCACTGCCCCCCACCCCACCCCAAACCCCACCACACCGACATACATACATGTACGTCTGCGCGCGTACACACACACACACACACACGCACAGGTTGCACTGACAGACAACTACTCACACAAACAATGACACACAATGACACACGGAGACACAAAAACAGACAGTCTAGTCACATACACAGAAACAGAGGTGCACCTCACACACACACACACACACACACACACAGATTTGAATGATCTTGGTCTCTCCTCACGTCTCCCTTCGCGCCACATTCTATACCTGTTTTTATGTCTGAGCCTGACTCATCCTCTCAATCGCTCCTTCTCTTTCTCATCTTCTCATTTCTGTCTGATCTTTTTTCAATCCCTCCCTCCTGCCAGTGATGGAGTGATATTATTCGGATAGGTCTTAAGCCCGGTAAAGCCCATAAGGACCTGTTTGTCTCTCTACCTTGTTTTCCAATACCACATGGGCCGGGGGATTGTGTCTCTTTCACATGGCTGGTCCAGTGTTCTGAGCAGAGGTAAATTTAGTCCTTGTTTAAAAAAAGGGACAAGAATTCCCCCGGCGGAGAGATTGCTATTTATGAAATACAGACGCCTTAAACACCGACGGATACTGACAGAGATGTCTCAGTGTAATCTGTAAAAGATTTTAGAGGAAAACCAAACCCAGTCCATTTCCTTGTCAGATCCGACCTCTTAATGCCGACACGAAAACTCGTCATTTTTAAACATTAATGAACGAGTCGGTCTAAATGTCAGGATGAAAATTAATGCGGGAATAAGATCCAGCACATTTTACATTTAAATACATCTAAAGAAGAGAAAGATCAGAAAATAACACCTCCCAGTTTTTCAGATGTTTCCCATCTCTGCATTTATATCGAGGGCCCAAAATGATGTTTTACAGGATGAAATACAAATTATATTTTTATATTTCAGGTCTAATTTTTCTCCTTTTTCTTGAAACCATCTATTTCAGTTGATGATGACATCTTTGGTCAATCACTGTAATAACTCTTCACACAACTGTGTTTGGATAGAATCACTTTTTTAGAGTAAGAAATAATAATCTGATAATGTGAGAACAGCATTTAGCACGGCGCTCCTGGTGATGAGAAGGTTTTTATTTTCTATAACCCTTATTTAACGTGGAAGCTGTCGCTGAGATTGGGAGCTGAGACAGGCAGCCGTGTAGATTTAAAAAAAAAAAAGAGTCACTTGAATTCACAGCTCCTCTTTCTAGCAAGTTTCAGAGCACTGTTTAACTGTCCAGCCGGAAACCTCGCTGTTTCTCTTCCCTCTCACAGCTCACGTATTGTCACCCACCACCTCAGAGTAATGTATTCGGAGGAAAACCTCCTCTTGCTCGGCTCCATACACCACACAGACACATTTAGTCGAACGGTTAACTACTAAAGCCCGTGGAGCTGGGTGAGACCAAAAACTGGGATAAAAGAGAGAAAGTGATTCTTAGGTCACTGGGGGACCAACGAGATGATGATGATGATGATGATAAAGTTCGTCTGCTGTTTTTGACCAAATTTTTTCTTGATTATTCAAGAAAAAAGCGACAAAACAATTTTTATTACTTTACATTTTAAGCAGAATTGTTTTTATTTTAGTGTCTTTGCCTTTCGACCAACGTGCTCTTTGTGTCCAGTGTGGACTCGTCTCAATTCATGGATTCATTTCACCTGTTCCTAAAGTCTGGTGGCGACACGTTGTCAGTGGCAAGAGGAATATGGTTCCTGTAACGTCTTTATTACAGGTGGCAAAATTTAAAAAAAATACAGGGCATCCCCGAGAGATTAAGCCCAGCGTGTGCGAGACTAAGAACCGTCTGTTTTCCTCCCTCGCCCGCTGGGGTTTCCTCCATCTTTCCCCTCCTCTCTGTTCACTCATGGTGCACGGCTCTCATTCCTCCGCTCCCACCTTTCCCATTCCCCTTCTTCATCTCCCCCGGCTGTGATGTCCTTGAGGGCCTGCTGAAGCTCCCATAAAGCCTGCAGTAAATGGCTCTAATCCGGTAATAAATGGCTGTGTCCTACAGACAAGGGTGTGAGGCTGCTGCAGCCACGGCTTTATCAGATGGAATGGTATTGGCACACACATACACAGACGCACACACTCGCTCGCAGATGTAATAGAACCTGCATACGCGTGTGTAAGCATGCATGTTCTCGCTCTCTCTCTCTCTCTCCTCGCACACACACACACACACACACTCATTCGTACAGCTTCAGATGGAATCACACCTGCTCCGATTGTGCTGCTTTTATGGATGCCATGCAAGAGCAGCGCCATTATAACCTTTAAATTATTAGAGATGCGACTATGATGCATTATGATGATAGGATCATATAGAGCTGTAGCGCTGCTGGGATAGACGGCGACTGAATGAAGGAGCAGGGTGGGACACGGGGAATAAGAGGAAGAATAGTAATGTGACCTTTGGAGATACTTGGAGTTCACCTGTTTTTAATCAGCAAATACAATTGATTTTTATCTCCCCAGGTTTTTATTTGTGTAATACTGTAGTCCCTCGCCCCTCTGAGACTGTACTTAAATGTATTTTGCGTGTATGTATGTGTGTGTGTGTGGGACTGTCTTACAACCTCCACACTCCTTGTTGAGTTGTAACCCAGAGCACCGCTTTCATTTTCCTGTCATAACGTCTATTGATTTTTCCCCTCCTCTGTGTGTGTGTGCACTCACTCGTGTGCAGGTATTTGTGCTCTAAGCTTGTGTTTTTGATTAGTGCTCGTGTCTCTCTTCAGGTGGAGCTGACCGGCAGCAGCGTGTTTGACTACATCCACCCCGCGGACCATGTGGAGATGGCGGAGCGACTGGGAATCAGGCCGCATCTGAGGGCCGAGGCCGGCTGCCACACGGCCCCCGAGAGCGCCTCCAGCTCCGCGTCCGCCTCCTCGCTGGCCGGCACCCCCGAGCCTGGTACTGATCACGCTGTCAAATCCAGCGGGAGAAAACAGAGGGGAAAAGAATAACATTTACATTTCATTCACCGTTCAAATGTTTCTCTACGACAGCTTCGACGCCGTCGAGTCCTCACTCCCCCGCAGACGACCCTCCAGACCGCGGCTTCTTCATCCGCATGAAGTCGACGCTGACCAAGAGAGGCCTGCACGTCAAGTCGTCTGGATACAAGGTGCTGAGCTGGTCATGACGGGAGCCCCGCCTTGTGTTGTGCATGCTGCAACGTTTACCCTCTTGTTTTCCAGCCGGTAAAATAACAGGGCTTGTCATTTAGTTTAGCGCTGGCAGGATTGTCAAGGTGGTCGTTCGCTGTGAGTTTTATGGCTGTGACCTTATTTCACACTGGACCGCCGCACATAACAGACAGTTTACGGCTCCGGCTGCTCTGACACAGAGCTGCCGTGTTCGCTGGCTCAGAATATGACGTTGCATTTATGTTTATGTGAAATGTATACTGCTCCGCTTTATATTATCTCCATCCTCTGTTGCGTAACTGGCTCAAACAACATTTAAATTCCACCGTGCTCTGACGTCGTCCCGCGATAATTACCTTGTGTCTGAGGGGGGCCGTGCGGTTTGCTCTGCCGTTTGTCAGGTGATCCACGTGACGGGACGAATCCGCTGCCGCCCCGCGCTCGTGCCGGGCTCCACGCGCTCGGTGCGCCGCCCGATGGGTCTGGTGGCCCTGGCGCACACGCTCCCGCCGTCCACGCTGAACGAAGTGCGCATGGAGAGCCAAATGTTTGTCTTCCGGGTAAACATGGATCTGCAGGTCACGTACTGTGAGAACAGGTGAGGGTCTGGTCCTCTGAAAGAATTGTCTGTCTTTCTTGTCCAGTCGACAAACCAGTGTTTCTTCGCTGTGGCTTTTCCTCACAGGATCTCTGAGTACATGGATCTGACCCCAGCGGAGGTGGTGGGACACACCTGCTATCACTTCATCCACGTGGAAGACCTGGAAAACCTCAGGCAGAGCCATGAAGACTGTGAGTCACATCCATGTATAGATATATATTTGTTTATTTAGCTTCATCTGGTCTGAAGCTGGGGGCTCTTGATTCCTGTTGGGACAAGCGCCCTCTGCTGCCTCCTCTCTGAACTAACACCGGGCTTCTTTCCACCTCCCGCCGCTCTGCTCCCAGTGCTGAGGAAGGGCCAGGTGGTGACGGGCTACTACCGCTGGCTCCAGAGGAGAGGGGGCTACCTGTGGATCCAGTCCAACGCCACCGTCTCCATCAACCACAAAGCCCCCCACGAACGCAACGTCATCTGGGTCAACTATGTCCTGAGGTCAGTGCGACCGCAGCAGAGCCGCAGTCTGTTCCCCAGACCGCCGACATGTTCCCAGTTTATATGAGCCGGCACCACACTGAGAACAGGGGCTTTGAAGAGCCGCATGATGAAATGCAGACGGATTACTGGAAGTTTCACGCCCTCCGACGTGTGAGAAAACTGATGAGGATACTTAATCCAAAATAGTGACATCAAAGCAGCACGTTACCAGGCCCCATTAAAGTTAATACCTCTGTTAATTTTTTATATAAGTACTGACCACAGCTAAAATTTTATTTTAAAATCTTCGAGGTTTATGTTTTATGGATTCAAAATTATTTTTTTTAACTTTATTTTTTTTGCCCTAAATGCAAAAACAGGCAGTAAAAATCTCTTAATGTTATTGCAGACTATTTTTCTAATTATTACAATTATTATCACGGTCAATTCCTGGAATTTAAAAGTAAAATTCCTGATATTAATGCACTTTTTGCAGTGTAGATTTGAGTCAGAATTTGTTTTTGTTTTTTTTTATTGGAACCTTCTTAAATGTTCTTAAGTTTGAATTATCTTTACTCATTTTCTACACACAACTGCAGGTAACCTAAGAAAAAAAAAAGCTCTTTTCCCTCTTGTGTACAAACACACGCAGACACACACCCACACACACACGCACGTGAACGCGGAGCGTAACCAAATGTGTGCGCAGCCTCACAGCGCTCAGATGAAAACAAGAGGAGGAGGCTGAATTTCAATGCTAATTGGACTGAAGCTATATAATTACAACAAATGGATGTCAGAATTTTGAGGCTGAATGGTGTTTTAGTTAATTAGCGCTGTAATTACAAGAGCTCATTAACTTCTCCAGCAGCCTCCTCCTTGTCTCGGCTTAACTGTGTATAGGTGGGCTGCTGAGTGGGGCGCCGAGTGTGTGTTCTCGGTGTGTTTGGAAGGGCGGGGTCTGCCTGTGTGTCTGTTTGCGTGTGCAGGGAGCCGGGTGTGTGTTGGATCGAGGTTAGAGGGGTGTGTGGCGGCTCGGCTATCGCAGGTTGTTATTAGGCTGATTATATGTTGTTTGCATCTCTAAGTATTCAATGAAATCAGCCCGGCACTCGTTTTTTTTTAAGTCGGTAAGTGGCAGATGAGCGTTTGTGTAAACTGTCCTCCGTCCCTCCCTCGCTCTCCATTTCCACATCCCTCCATCCGCTCCTCCTCGTGCAGCCCGACAGAGTTGTCCGACACTCCTCTGGATCTGCTGCAGCTACCAGAGAGCGTGCGAGCGGAGAGACTTCGAGTTAGCTCTTCTCCCGCCGACAGCTCCCCACAGGCCAGAGGTAGGAACGCTGCACGCACGCTTCCGTTCCCATGATGCCCACTAACGCACAGAAACACCTGCCTCTGTGCCTCCTTATCATAAAATCGCCCTTCCGCCTCCAGGTTCCCAGCCAGCAAAGGGCTCAGCAGGGAAGAGTGACTCCGACACTAAAGGGAGAGAGAAATTCACTGCCGCCGCCATCCAATCAGAGGACAGGAGGAAGCGCCTCCTGAGGTCCGACCCCGAGGGTGCTCCGCCCGAGACCCGCCGCAGACTGGAGGAGCTCCGTCACGTCGAGGAGAGCGTGTCTGCCTCCTCCGACCTGGCGAGCGACAGCGAGGGGGAGGAAGAGGAAGAGGCAGAGTGGGAGCAGGGGGGAGACAGCGACAGACTGAAACAGGAAGACAGCGCGGTCGGAGGCAAACAGAACAGGGGGGGAGACACCCCGACCAGAGGGGAGAGAGGAGGGAGGACGCACAACGGCCGGGCTGTGATTCAGCAGCTGAAGAGTGTCGTGACCCCGTCGCCCCTGACTGGCAACTCCAACATCAAGACTGAGCACGACTCCCTCGCCGCCGGGGGTCGCTGGGGGTCACACACACAAACCCAGCACCAACCCTCCCATGCCCACACGCCGTCCAGCAGCCTCAACGGCGACAGCCCCACCACCCCGATCCCCGACTCCTCCTCCAGCAGCGAAGCCCCTCCGAAAGGCCTGTTCACCCCCCCATCCCCTGCTCTGTCCCCCGCCATGTCGGTGTCCTCGCCGCTGCCCCGCGAGGAGAGGGCCGTGTCGGGCGCGGTCGGTCGAGGCGGAGGCGGCTGCCCGGGGAGCAGTCCTGACTTTGAGCTCCTGCAGAGACTGGCTGCAGGTGGCGCTGCGGGGCGGGTCCTCTTTCACCCCCTCGCCCTCAGCCCGCAGGGTCCTCAGAGCCTCTACGCCCCCAGCACCATCCGCTACGCTCCACCTGAGCTGCCTCCCTCCCACCACCATGGCGCGGGACACAGTGATGGCCTGCAGCTACGCTCAGACCACCACAAGGGACCTCCGCCAGCCTTCTTCCCCCACCTGCAGCGGCTGGCCGGGCTGCCACCCTTCAGTGGTTTCTCCCCGTCTGACAGCCCTTTCTCCTCCGGCCTGCCCTTCTGTATGAATGGACTGAGGGGGGCCGCAGGCTCGGAGGAGGACTGAGGCAGAGGGGAGGAGGCGAGAGGAGGCGAAATAAATGAAGGATGGAGCGGGTGACAGAACAGAAAGAGAGACGTTGAAAAGGGCAGGACGGACAGAAGTGGCAGGACATTACGCCTCTAAGGACATTACTAATTGGACAATGAGTTGAATAACTGAGATCTAAAGTATGTGACAAGTCGCTGCCGCAGGGAGACGTTGTCTGCGCGTTGTGGACGAGTGACACTGATCCTCGAAGAAAACGGGACGTGGAAACTTTTGACTGGTCGTCCCTCAAGACGTCCCCTGTCTCCAACAATAATGAACTCTGCTCTGTGTCTTTCTCTCGACGACTGTGTTGATTTTCTGTGTCTCTTCCACTCAGAGAAGCCATATTGTACATAGAGACGAAACCATAAAGACCCTCAGCTTACACCCACCTCACCATCACCCCGATTAACCCGCTTAACAGAAGGAGGTAGAAAGAGACGGACGCTCGTCAACAAAAGGGACTTTTGAATATACATTTTTATTATTGCAGTATCATACAGATCACCTCTGACGCTGAGGTCCGGGTGAGAATGTGATTGTCGGGGTTTTCCCATAAAATAAATGGAGACACCGCTCTGGAGTGTTTTTGTATTGAGATTGGAAATAACAATAATAATAATAATAATGATAAAAAGAAAATCCAAGTATTCATCAGTCAGCCATACTTAAAGCACACTGTTGGGACAAAAATATGACTAATGTAGTCCCAGACATTCCATTATATATAAAGGAAGAAGATGCAATGCAGACTGGATGCTATTTCTGTGTTTTGATTCTAGGAAGTTAATTTCTTTAACTGAGTATTAATTATAGTATATTCCACATGATGATATGATTGTGTTTGTGTATGAAAGCCATATTCCTCTTTTCTTCTTTTTTATGTTTTTTATCATTGATTTTTCAGCAGATAAAACCGATGGCAGAATTGTGTGAAAAATGTGTCTAGACAGACAGAATAACATAGTTTTATTGGATGCACAATATCATGTTTTTTTTTTTATTATTGTTATTATTCTCTCTAAAAAAAAAAAAAAAAAAAGAAGCTATTTCTGAAACTGTGTTTTTAGGAGGAGGACAAAAGTGTTTTGTTGTCATTCAACCCTCCTGTGTTTTTCTGAGCACTTACTGGGATTTGTTCTGGTGTTGAACTCGAAGCACTTCATCACTTAACACTTGCTGTTAAAACAGAAAACAATGCAAGAGAGGTCACTAACGTCTCAGCCTGACCGCAGCGCTGTGGAGGGGATAAATGCCCATTTAAAAAAAACAAAAACAGAGACCACGTGTGGTCATTAAAAGACGACCGTCAGGGGTCAATAAAAATGTGTGGAATTATTCCAGTATTGGTTTCAATACAATTCAAGTCAAAAATGGAAATAAAACAAATTCAAAAGTGGAATGAGAAATAATGAAGACATTTCTGTTTCACGCTGAGTGATTGGAATTCATCTCAGGACTAAACATAAAAACACTTTATATGAACAAGTTGAAGAGTTGTCAGATCTCAACTAAACTGAAGCGAGCCAGTTCTGTGGTTGTGTGATATGCTCAAATTATTTTAATTCCAAAATGCAATATTTAATATTTGAAAATGTGAAATTACAACAAATATGATTTAAAGGATATTCACATTTTGGACGAAGATAATAATGATGTAAAGACTGAAAGAAAGTTCACATCCATTTCTAGCACTTTGAATAAATAAAGTCCTCATCATTGATCGAAACAGACCTGAATTACTGCGACGTGTTTGTTTCCAGACTCAGATCATAGTTCCCTGTCTGGTCCGACGGAAAAAAAGACCCATCACGTTTCTAATTGTTCAGATCCGACGCAGCTGCCACATACACAGGTGTGAGCGCACGTATGTACTCGGGCGTGTAATGGTACCATGTGCGTGTGAGTGTGGTGTGCGAGTGCGTTTGCTTGCACAAGCGTGTTTCTCTTTTTTTTTTTAAATTGAATAGCTAACCCTTTGCCCATCACTGTGAATCTAATGTTATCCTTCCATCTTTGTGAATACTCCAGACACTCATCCAATAAAATGAACACATGTAAAAAGAAGAAACAGTGATACAGATAACAATAAAATATTCCAGTAGAGGAGCACAACTCAAGACTGTGTTGTTTCTTTATTCGTGCGCCTCGTGAATTTAAATGCTTTTGTTTAGTTATTATGTACATGCATATTTAACTTGGATTCAAAATAGATCATTTACATGATACTAGATTTGTTCAGAAATAATAAATATTGGATCAGTCCTTTTTCAAATACTGACGCAAACGTCATATATACCTGGAGTAGTATTGTAAGTCAATACAACTGTATTTCAGGTATATATGATTTCAGTATTTTTATAAATACTGAAGCAATACTTGCATATATTGTATATCTAATAGAGCAAGTTACATTTCAGGAAGGGTGTTTTTCATATTTTATGAATACTTTGTTAATATTGCTAAGGTTATGTATTTGGTATGTGTAAAGTATTGGTTTATATTCAAGCAGCACTGCATACACACCTGAAGTTGTATTTCAGGTATATATGAAGTATGTGTGAATATTTAATCAACACATCTACACCACAAAGTAATATTAAGCAATTCCTATAGATTTTTTCATCTGGAGAAATCAGTGAAAGATGTCACACACACAGTGAAGCGACGTGCAGCAGCAGGCTGTCGTCTGAGTGTGTCGGATTCAGGAAAGACGTCGCCATAAATTGGTCTGAAATGAACACAGAGGCACAGAGAGCACACAGAGTGCATGGAGAGTGTCTCACTTATGAAAAACTATATGCAGGCGTGCAGCCCTGTGTGTGTGTGTGTGTGTGTGTGTGTGCGCGTGCCTCTGTGTGTGTGTGTGTGTACGTCGGTGGTTCGCCTGTGCGTGTATCTCCATGAATTTGCGAGTGTGTGCGTGTGTGTTGTCTGAAGCAGCCCCAGGGAGGGGCTCTGACATTGAAGACGGGTTAAATCCTGTTTTACATTCAAGTGGCAGGCCCTAGTTCATTAGAGTGAGGATCATTCCTCCTCAAGACCAAAGGAAGCGCATACTAAACAAGAGCAGTTGTTGGGGAGAAAATGCCATTGTACGTGCAAAAGCGTATGCACTGTATGAGCGTGTGCGCTGATGTGATGGGAACTGAGCTGCAAAACCACCTCTGGTTCCTTCCCTGTGTCCTCACGCTGTCTGCTCAGAGCAAAAGAAAAGCTGCCTTCTTGTACAGTTGGAATGATTTTGCACCGCTTGTGTCAGAATGTGTGTGTGTGTGTGTGTGTGTGTGTGTGTCTGTGCCCACAACTCCTGGCAGCTCTCCTGTCTCCTCCTCAGCCTGTCAGTGAGTCACCCATACGCCCTCTCTGTCACTGACTTTGATGGCTTATCTTACCCCCTGAATTGGAGTCGCGCTCCCGGGGGAAATACCTCAGCACATGTAAATGCATTTGAAAGAGTAAAAATACGGTTCGGAATAATAGAGTGAGGGATGGAGGCCGTGCACCTGGCAGCTTTCGGGGCTCGCTGCAACCTCAACAACTCGCCCTGCTCCCCCTGCTCCCCCCACTCTGTTGCCTTTGTTTCCCAACAATCTCCGCTCTGCGAGGAGAAGGCCAACCCTCACTTTAAATGCAGATGCTCTGATCCGTTCACATGGCATTTAACACCTGAGAGCAGATGAGCCAAATAAGCAGAGGTTACAGCTCCTTCTTTCAGGGCCGGGAGTGCGGAGGCGAGGCTGAGGTTTTGGGAGATGTATGAGGCTGCAGCCCTGGACTTGGAGCTGCGTCTGGTGTTGTGATTTGAGCAGCCGCTCCTGCTCGGGGTCTCGGGTAGATGGTGTTTGTCAGTGAGGGTGCGTCTCCTGCCTCTGGGCGCCCTGCCCTTTAGACGCGCCAGGCCTCAGGAGCCTCCTGCATGCCAAACAGACCTGTGCAGTCAAATGCAGCCACAGAGGAGGGGAAGGGGAGTGGGTGGGTGGAGGAGGAGAACGTGAGGAGGAGTCCAGAAAGAAAGGGATGCGAGGGCAGAAAAGGGTAGAGGAGGATCTGACGGGGGGAGGAGGAGGAGGAGGAGGAGCAGGGGTGCTGGTCACACTGCAGCAGCCGTCCAGACACACCCTGCATGTGAAACACAACTGCACCGAGACACCCCGGGAATCAGGGAGAGGAGAGGTGGGGAGGAGGAGGAGGAGGAGGAGGAGGAGGAGGAGGAGAGGGCGAAGGAAAGAGGAAGAGAGGGTGACTCTAAGGTGAGTCTCAACAGCAACACGGTGTGTCGATGGCTGGGAGATATCACAGACCTTCGCCCTAACCCAGTCAGCGATAGTTATCACAGACAGACCCCCCCCCCCCCCCCCCCCCCCCCCCCCCCCCCCCCACCCCCCCACACCCACCCACACCCACCCACAACCAAAAACAACACCCCCCCCCCCCCCCCCGAGGAGGAGGAGGAGGAGAGGGCGAAGGAAAGAGGAAGAGAGGGTGACTCTAAGGTGAGTCTCAACAGCAACACAGTGTGTCGATGGCTGGGAGATATCACAGACCTTCGCCCTAACCCAGTCAGCGATAGTTATCACAGACAGACCCCCCCCCCCCCCCCCCCCCCCCCCCCCCCCCCCCCACCCCCCCCGTCCTCACACACACACACACACACACACACACACACAACAACAACCACATGCTGCTCGGCTCAGTTCATATATTCATACATGCTCGCTGATAAGCAGCTCATTATAAAAATTATGCATGTGCAGCGCGTGTGTGGACAGTTTGTTCGTCTTCTGACTCGTGCTGCAGCGAGGACTAACCACCGACTCTGACAGCACTGCTACATCATGTTGGGCCTTGTTTGCATAAAATATGAAAATAGAGAACTTCTTACGAGGTGTCAGGGAACAGGTAGAGGTCTCTGCTTGTTCGGAGGATTTGCTGAAGCTGAACATTTTTGGATTTCCTTTACATTCCCAGAGTCTCAGCGTGAGTCTCCCGTGTCTCTGCCGCGGCCCCCGAGACAAAGGTCATGTCCTCGGACACGATTTGTGGGAATCAGATTCATCAAACTTGAGGCCGTCAACTTCAAATATAATGTAACGTGACTTTAGTAAGTTGACTCAATATTATTATTTTATTTTATTTATTATCATTACTTGGATGGGATGTGTGTATGTCTTGTGTGTTTCATGCATAAGTAACAGATTTAAAACCGCAGGGTTTAGTTTTGGCTCAGTGTTGTTGTTGGGACAAAGGCCAGATTAACCATCTGGGGGCCACAGCCGACGAGTAGCCACCTGCTGCTGATCCCGTTTTAGATGGGATTTGACTAATCATCGCAGCTTGAGGTCCCAACTTACTGATGCAAAAATGGTGTTGTGAGATTCAGGTAAACTGGGTTCAAGATGGGTTTGCATGTTAGTTAGTACATGTCCTCAAAAGCTGAGAAACATGTCGGGATGATCTGGATAAAAGTGCTCATCTCGAAATAGTTTCACTTTCTGTGAGTTTTTAATGTTAAAATTCAGACCTTTGAATGTGTGAAATGCAGCGTGGTTGAATTTAAAGGACCTGTTGCCCTGTGTGTTCCTGGCATCATCAAAACCACACACTGAAGTTTCTTATCTGAGTCACCACAGATTTAATCTGGCTTTATTACAGTATATACAGTCACGTGCACTGAAAGTGGTGCACGTACGCAAAACAGCAAACCCCACTTCAGAACAAAAATCGATATTATAAACGTATCCGTAACTTCAGCTTTGCTTTAAGTGTTTAAAAAAAGCTGATGATGTGAAGGTCACTCCAAAGGGTTCCATGATTTATGTTTTTAACATTGAGGTACTGAACATGTAAAGTAACAATACCATACAAAATATATAACCACAGGCCGAGATGTAAAAAGAAAATACCCTGATTGAAGTCATGATAAACAAAAACCCACATCACAGGGTCATTCAAACTTCTAAAAATAAAACTTGTCATTGATTTAGAACAGAAACAGGGACCTGATTTATTCTGCAGCACCCTCACAGCTTTTCAATCCAGCACATGTTATCTGAAGACTCTGAAGCAACCTGCAGGAAGTCATTCACGGAGCAAAGTAAGACAGAATCTGAGAGAGCAAGTGCAGCACAGAGCACCCTGAAAAAAGTAAACAATGTTCGCAGTGAGCCTGTCCGTGGCGTGGAATATTTGGGAAGGATTACATTTTTTCTGACAGATTGATAATGCAAGTGAAGCAGCTTTGAATATGTGCAATTATAAGAAATTATAATTATTATTGTCAACAGCCGAGTTAGAGGTGAAATATGTCAAATTATCGGCAATTTTCTCAGATCAGTGTCAGACAGGATCCTGAAGGAGTGAACAATAATCAATATAACAAGGTTTGTACAGCATCTATAAACTCACACCCTGCACACACACGCGCACACACACACACACACACACACACACACACACACACACACTTCTCCGTCCCTGGAGGTCGTCTACTTATTCGGCCCCCTGTTGTCACTGTCCTCACTGCTGTGGGAGCCCCTGTAGCCCCGGAGTTCCCTCCTCTCCCGGCACTCACGGCACTCATCCTCCTCCTCTAACTCCCCGTCGTCGTCGTGGATGATCTCCACCTCCAGGCGGCCGATGTAGAGAGATACCGCGCAGAGCCAGAAGAGGGCGACGCTGCCCACCGCGGCCCCCTGGAGCAGCAGCGCCGGCACGGACAGCAGCATCATCCTCCGCAGGGCGACCAGGCTGCTGAGGTAAGAGGCGCCGCCAAATGACACGCACACCCCTCCCAGGATGAAGAAGGCTGTGGAGAGGCAGACTGATGTGGTCAGATTGTAGAGATACAACATGTTTTCTCCCTGCACTGAAGTCTAAGATGGAGGCAGGTTGGTTTAACTCAGAGAAATGTGTGAAATATTTTCTGGTCTGGAAAAGTTATTATGGAAAATGATTTTCTGGTTATTTCATGGAAATGAAATGGAATGAATCTTTCATGTAAAGGAAACTGCGTGTACCGTATCCAGCCTCTCGCCCCACTTCACTCTGAACGAACGCGATGACTCCGATCCCAGTGGCCAGCAGACCGTTCCTGAACCACGACAGGAATCCTGCAAAACAAAGCCAGAATCAACAGCCACTCAGAGTTCCAGTCCCTTTGCCATGTTATCAGAGATGTTGATGCAGGACCCAGGTCCACCCTGTGAGGTCAGACACGTCCCTCTCCTTTGGGTTGATGAAGGACTTTTACATCAGCTTTTGTTCATGTTTACTGAGTGAGCTTCTTCCACCACTCTGTGTGTGTGTGTGTACATTTATATAATACAACACTCAATTCACATCCAAACTTTGATGAATAGAGTTGGAACCCATAAATCAAGTGCTGTGAAATGTTAGTTACCTGTTTCATGGGACTTTCTCAGCATCTGCAACAATAAAGCACAGTGGCTAGAAACATCTACCTCATGTTGGAGCTTCCAACAGATTTCAACACACTTTTACACTATTTAAACAATCATTTTTTGCAATTACATTAGAATGACGTTGGGTTTATATGCCTTTTACTGACTGTGGTGCTTTTCAAAATAAAAGTCACCATTATTCATTTGCAGTGTTATTTTTATTTGGGGGGAAGTTAAAGTAAAAGCAGTTGTGACTGGAGGTTGTTTACCCACTCACCAAAGCGTCCGCCTTGTCGAGGTCTGTGATCGAGTACCGCTGCTGCAGAGGCTGCTGCGGGGGCTCCGGCCCCCGGCTCCTCCCCCACGCTCCCTTCTCCGCGTCCCGCAGGCGGCCCGGGCCGTGCAGCCTCCGCAGGAGCAGCGCTCCGGCGCAGGGAGGCCGGCGTCGCAGCCTCACCGCCAGGGCGTAGTGAGCCAGGGCCTGCGGCAGCTGCCGCCTCAGGAACAAGCCCAGGAAAGCCATCACATCGCTGGCTCGGCCCGGCCACCGCTACCAGTACGAGCCCAGGAGCAGGAACACAACGCGCGCATGTGCCCTCAACCTCAACCCGGAAGAGTTGCTCTGACAAGACCGGTAAGATCACAGCAGCGCCACCATGCGGCCGACAGCCGACACAGCCGCAGAATTATTATTACTATTATTATTATTTTATTTAAAACAAGGATGAGGTCAAACTAAAGCACATTTTTTTATTTCTGATTTTTCTACATAATTAATTTTATTCGCTAACTTTTCCCCGGATTTGAAACAAAGATTGCAATTACATATATTAACCACACGGTGGCGCCAGAGCATCACTGATTGAGGCTGAATCTTGCCTCAAATTGTGAACCATTCACTTTAGAGCAGAGCATCATGGGTGTCACTGAATCTGAAGTTATGGACTAACATTAATTTACCACTTCTCTACTTTCAGACCAAATAATAATTTGGCCATTGTCTTTAAAATATAATGTATAATTAATTATATAAATTAATTAATTATATATATAATTTTTTATATAATTTTTTAAAACGTTTAAAAACTGAGAAAAATCCCTCAGCCCCCCACAACGTGAATTTGTCAACATAGCCAGTACTTTAATGGTATTGTTTGTTTGTTTTGTTAGGTGCCAATTTGACTGCATATATAGCTGCACCAAAGTTTGGGGCATTTATCTTTATGATCGTGATGGGAGGAAATTCATTGAGTTTAACCTGAAAATACAAAGCATTTGTTTAAGTCAGTGGCTTGTGGATGATTGTCATGTTTGACAGAGACCCAGCTGTAGATATGAAACCTTGACAGAACATATTAAGCATGAGAAAAGCGACAATAATATTCTTCAGCCTCGGTGCATCCAGCACATCATGCTCTGTGTGTGTGTGTGTGTGAGGATGAGCGAACGTCCTCTTACTGAGGGTCCTTTGTCTTCTCCAGCCCGCTGGGACCCAGGAAGCCGACGCCCGTCATACCTGATTGTTGAATATAAAAAGCTGCACAGGGTCTCAGATCAGTGTGTGTGTGTTGACACTGGGCTCTTTTATATCTTTGATGTGCTGCACAGCTGACCCTCTGGTCCCTCTCACGCTACTGTCCGCTACACAATAGGAGAGTGATGTTTGTATATGCACAGACAAACACACGCACGTGCACGAGATTACGCCTACAGACGTCATCCAGCCTTGTTTCCTCTCAGTGATATTTATGTCACGCAACAACAGCATCTGAAATGGATACTTCCATTCAGTGTCACCCACATGATTATTATCATATTTGTGAATGTATATGATACTAGAGTAATGATAATAATAATAATAATAGATCATATTACACTGAACCACACCATGCTATACTACACTTTAATATACACTACCATGATTTGCTACACTATATAACCATGTTATAGCGTTACACATAACTATGCTGTGCTGTGTGGCTCAGCCTCCCTGAGGTGCCTTCAGGGACAAACTGCTGTCTGACCACATGAAGGCCTCTGTGTGGGGAGATGATCTGAAACATAAGCAGGTTACTTTGTTAAAGTATTCATTATGATGATGAACCTGTATGGCTATCACTGCAGACTTTGTTCAGTGAATTCAAGAGAGTGAAAGCCACAGGTGGCTCATGTGAAAATGTGACTCGGGTGAGTCAGTCAGCGTCCTGACTGGAGTGGAGCCAGAGGGTAAGTAGACTGTCGCGCTGTAGATTTCCAATGAGAGGGTTTTCTGTCGTTTTGGTGAACTCCCCAGACGTGCACAGTGACAGAGACGCAGCAGAAGATGTGTGGCAGGTCTCATCTCAACCCTCAGAAGCATGAGCACAGAATGAGCCCTGTTTCACAGACTCGCAGTATTTCACAGGCACTGGAGAACAGGTCTGACTGTTTAACTGCACACAGCAACGTATCACTGGGCTATTTTAAGTAAAGCTCGTGGCAGGGCTGATTCCCGGATTCCCCTGACTTTCCATTTCTCTGACCACTGTCACTGTTTCTCCTCTCTGGGATCCGTCATTTTCTTTTTCCCTTCGCTCTCATTTCCTCAGGACTCGACAATCGCTCTTTGTCCTTCCTCTCTAACTTGTTGTGCATCGGCCCTGAGTGGATAATGGATCTGATGACGCTTTTATATGTTTTTGTTGAATTCAAATTTCTCACTTTGATGTGAAATAGATTCCCACCCCGGCCTCTCCTCTCACAAAACGTTATCTTCGATTTTTCTTCTAGGACCAGAGAACAAGTTATTGCTGTTTTCACAGCGGCCATCTGAAGGCATGACCTTGATCATGTGTGCCGTCATACATTCAGCTCCATCTGCTTCTGCCAGTAAAACATAGAAAAAGAAAAACAACAAAACAAAAAAAAACGTGAATTTCTTGTAGGTGCTATTTTTGACAACATGATATGCATGTGTATTTCTCTTTTTAACAATATTTTTCATGCATAAAAAACAAACAATAAACATTATTTTCAAGTTAAATGAGCCATAAAAAGATAAAATAATCAAGCGTCTCCATACAGGCCTTGACTATCTGTCCAGTCTTTGTGGTTCGCTCTGCTTGACTCCTGTGGTGTCAACAGAAATGAGAGAGAGGAGGAGGGAGGGAGGGAGAGAGAGATAGAGGGAAGGAGGAGGAGGAGGAGATGTGTATACGTGCAGAGCTGCACTGGTCCGTGTTGCACAGTCTGGGGGATTCCAGCCAGCTGCGTTGGGAGCACTGACCTTGGCAAAGCCTACATTGTTTTTCAGTCCCTAGGACAAACAAGTGTTGGAGGCGAGTGTCAACTGGTCACCACCGGACAAGTGATTTACTGGCATTAATAAACAGAAAGGAGCTACTGCGTTTAAACACACACGCACACACACACACGTATGCATAACACACACGTCATTATGTAAAATGTGCATTGTTATTTCCAGGGTGCATACCACAATGTACCAACACTACAGGATACAGGATGGGAAGCTGTCGAGGTTATTCAGTCTGGTGTGTGTGTGTAAGCTTGTTTTTTTTTTTCCTTGGTGCAGCTTTTCCTTTTGAACTCCTGGTACACAGGAGCCCTGATTATTTTTTGACGCCACTTGTTTTCTCTGACCACTGCCTTTGTGCGGATGGCATGGTTGGAGTCTCAAGCTAATGGCTAATGCATGTTGGATCATTGTATATATGTGTGTGTGTGTGTGTGTTTCAGGTTTCTGTGCTGAACTCTGAATATCTGCGGGTGTGTCTGGCTCTGACCACCTCAGGCGGTGCAGGAACGCAGCTCTTGTTCTTCGCCACAATCAAAGCCAAGCAGTGAATCATCTGTCATCTCTTGCTGCTGAAAACAATGGGATCATTCTTACGATGTCATGTCGGACCGCTCTGGTTGCTGCGCGGCGGCAGGGCTTTGGAGGGGTCGTGTTTTGCCTGGCAGGTTTTAACCACCATGTAAGCTGCTGCATGACTTGAAAATGAGCTCATTGAGCCAATATTGGGAGGTAAGATTTTCCTTTGTGGCTTTAAGCGCGCGGCACGCTGCCCCTGAGCAGAGATCAAGCCCAGGCCCACTGTGGAGGTAAAGCTGTATCAGAGTCAAACTAAACTTCCTGGTCCCGCCTTGCTTTCCCAAAACTACATCAATTTAAATGTGCTACTTCCTTCTCAGCAGCAATAAAACATCGCGTGGGCCCTGACCATGCTGCTCTCAGATTACCTCCACCATGGGTTAGGGCCTAACCCATGGTAATAAAATGATAAAAAAGAAACTGCACGGTGACGTGACAGTTACCTGTTGTGGCTGAAACATGGCCTATGAGTCATTTCCCAAACAAGCTCCCTTAGCCAACAAATATTATTCTTCATGAGCATCTAAAAGTTTTTTTCTATTTCCTGTGCTCAACCACAAACCAAAATTGACTTTCAGCATAAAAATGGAGACAGCTTGAGTTAGTGATGAGTCATCAGTTGTTTCCTCAGACTCTTATTGTTGAGAGAAACATTTCATTTTATTTTCAATTCAATTTAATTTGTATAGCATCAAATCATATAAATCCTTCACTGGGTAACTTTAAACTATAAACTGTAAACTATGCAGCAGTCAGCACAGAATCAGAGTTTTGACCAAAAGACGACTGCTTCAACTCAGCAGATGAAACTTGATGTCTCGATTCCTGACTGCGAGTTGGTCTTTGAACGGCCGAGGTCAACGACTCAACAAGCATCGATCCAGAGCCTGATGGGTCTGTTAACCCCATGGTCCCTTCAGCCTCGCCACTGCGGCTCGTCCCCCCTCCAACCCCATGAGGCGTGCTTCGAGGAAACGGCTGAAAATGACCAGCATTCAGATTAGAAGATAAGCACCGCTGTTGTGTATGTGTTGTAAATACTGAGATACAGTTGCATTGTTTGTTAGTTTACTAATTAGTTTAGAAAAGATGTGAGAAAAGGACTCTGTTATATGTGAACAGAACGAAACCTTTGTTTTTTGGACAACTATAATGAGTCTCAGTGAAGACGACGCGTCAACACTCTGTCAAACGATATATTTACTGCTTAATTAAGCCCACTGCTGTTTGTACTGAGCAGCTAAAACCTCACTGTGGGCAGTATCCTCACTCACATAAAGAGCATTCCTGGATGCATAGCCCACATGTGTGCTACACAGCTCCACTACCTGCAGTGGAAGTGAGGGACGGATGTGGCGTGCAGACCTCGTGTCAGTTCTCTGTGCGCCTAATCCCTGTTAGTGAGGCGCTAATCCAGCACCCTAACCCCTGGTCTGGCTTCATCGCAGCACGTCGGCCCACTTCCATGCATGTGATGTGTTGAGCTGCTGTTTACTCTCCTGGCTGCGGCACACATGATGATGTTTGGGGAATGTCCACATCACAACACCGTTATAAATGAGTAAATACATTAATAGACTGACACAACATCATGCAAAGTGTATGATGAGGGAGACCCTCAGTGACCCCTGCCCCCATACCTTGCTGTGTTATGTTTATTTTACTGCACGTGTGTGAACAGCAGCTTTCCTCTTTACCTTCCTGTCTTCATCGTGCTTTTATTTTCAAATCCATACATACATAACAATACAAAACCTGAGAATCAATCGGATCCTGTGTGTGTGTGTGTGTAGTGGAAGCGGTCACGTGACTTGCTTGCGTGTAAATGACAGGAGGGAATGGAGAGAGAGAGAGAGAGAGAGAGAGCATGAGAGGGAGGAGCGAGGAGCGGAGAGCGTGAAGGAGGTGAAGACAGGAGCCCAGGCGCTCGGCGGCTCAGCGGGGACAGCGGTGTGGTGGTCTCCGGGACCTGGCGTGGCTCCGGCGGGCCGTCCCGGTGTCAGGTGTAACGGTTCAGGGCACCGACCTCCACCTCCTCCTCCTCCTCCTCCTCCTCCTCCTCCATATTATTTTTAACCGACAACAGAGCTGGATGGGACGCACCACTCCACACCACGCACGCACACGCACGCACGGGCAATCCCGGAAATAACATGCGTACTCTCAGCCTGTCACGTACGCTCGCGGAGGATTTGCGGAGCTGCAGGCGCCTCGGGACAGAGCACAGACACCGACCCCGCGTGGACTGTTTCATTCGCGACGGACGTGAATGAATCGTCTCTTCTGGATGAATCGAGTCGTGTGGTTCGATCTGCTGCCGGTGTGGAGCGAGCTGGGCGGCTAAGTTGCTGATGCAGTACAAGTATTTCAAGGTTGTGTAGTAATTGTGTAGGAGTAGGTGTTTAAAGTGGGGGTGTGCATGGTTGTAGTAAAAGTGAGTCACTTTCTTAATTATTTAAAATCAGCTTTGAATGTGAAGTAAATAATATTTATAAACAAAGCACTTCAATGTTTAATATGCCATGGTTCTTTAGTGATGATTTATTCATCATATTTCCAACATGCCCAGTATTTGTATATAAATACATGACATGCAGATTTACTGGCAGTGTTGTTTGCATTATTATTGTTATTCTTAAAGTGTGTGTTCTTCCTCTCCACAGGTCACCCAGATGTTTACAGACTGGACAGCAGCTCCACTGGGGTGAATGACACTAAACTGGTGAAGTGTGTTTGGACTCGGACATGAAACTTCTCCTCTCCGCTGTGTGGCTCAGCTGCTCAGCCAGAAAATGAGGCGAGGACGTGAGCTACGTGCGCGCCCAGCCCATGACGAGATGAAATGGAGAGCTTGGGACACGCGGACCTTTTAAACCCAGGCTCCTCCCGCGGACCAGTCGCAGCGTCAGTCCCGCAGCAGCAGCACCAGTATCCGCACCAGCACCAGCACCAGTACCAGGGGAGGACGAGTGGCCGAGCACCGGTAGAAGTGCACCGCGCGTACCGGGAGGACATGGGGCTGAAAGGCTTCCCCGTGCCGCCGCTCGGGAGCCCCACCGCCGCGGAGCTCCTCGCGGGTCTGGCCTCTCAGACCGACTCACCTGGGATCACCGCGCCGACGAAGCAGTGCAAGACCGGCGTGCCGCTCTACAGCGCCGGGGTGGTGTCTCCTTCCGCCACCGTGGAGGGCAGCCACGCGGGCGTCACGGCGCACACGCCGAGCGGCTACCCGCCGCAGATGAAGGGGGTCGCGGGTGCCACCGGGGACCTCGTTTACCCCTTCACCAGCAGGGCCTTCCTGGGGGACAACGGGGACTGGACCGCTCACGAGAAGTGCCCTTTAGCCACCAGGAGGGTCAACGGTGACCCGAAAGTCAGACAAGTGCCACAGAAACGGAGGGGGGGGGAGAACCGGGACGTGGAGACGCTCAGCGGTCCGCTGGTGGGGTCACCGGGGTCAGGGGGTCCTGTCTGTCCTGTGTTTGCCCCCAGAGATCTGGACATAAAGAGGAGACGGTTGGCCGAGGGAAGCGTGGCTCACGTGTCCCCCGAGGCCACCAGGGTGCCACGAGCCGTGGCCCCGCTCGCCGCCGCCATCAACTGCAGCAACAGCTCCCACTGCAACCAGATGATCAGTCACGTGCACTGTGCACCCCCTCCTGCTCTTCACACTAACCAGCACAATGGACTCAAGGTGGCCTCCTCGGGCCCGGCCTCGGCACCCAGCCGCAACTCCCCCATGAAGGCCAACTACATCCCGACCACGCCTCCCCCCACCGGGTCCGGCTGGTCGGCCGAGCGCATAGCCCAGCAGTACATCGTCCCCTGCATGAAATACTACGGCATCTGCCTTAAGGACAACTTCCTGGGCCTTCAGCTGGGCAACAAGGTCCTGGAGGAGGTGGAGGTCCTGAACCACAGCGGGAAGTTTCGGGGCGGGCAGCTGGTGAGCCAGAGGAGCATCCCCTCAGGGAACATCCGGGGAGACCAGATCGCCTGGGTGGAAGGACACGAGCCCGGCTGCGAGAGCATCACGGCGCTGATGGCTCACATCGACGAGGCCGTCATGTACAGCGCCGCCAACGGACAGCTGGGCGACTGTGTCATCAATGGACGCACCAAGGTGAGAGGAGGGGGGGGGTTTGCTTTCAAGTGATATACCACTGAAAACAGGTGGCAGTGTCAGATTTTGAGCATGTGGCTGCTTGTGTAATTATCTGGTCTGCTCCCGCTTTTCCTCACACACACACACACACACACACACACTCATACGACAGTGGGTGAGGAGGGTGAGGGGGGTGAGCTCTGCTTTGTTTCTGGGCCATGGGGGAGACCGATCCTTCCCTCTACCTTTTACCCAGGAGAGAAAAAACCTTGTGTGGGTATCTCCTCTCTCATCTATACAACTCAGCCTTTGAAAAATTGTCCTATCACGTCTCTGACCTTTCCGCACACGCGGCACTTGTGTGTGCTATTGTTTGTTTGCTTCCTCTTAACCCCACGTAATGTAAGCTGCACGTTTTGTGATTGCACTCCATACCTCAGACCCTGTTTGCTCTAATGTGAAACAAACTGCGTCAGAGACTCACATCTGTTCCAGTCTCAGGGACTTGCCTGATTCTGGGACCTCTACCTTTTACCCAGGAGAGAAAAAACCTTGTGTGGGTATCTCCTCTCTCATCTATACAACTCAGCCTTTGAAGAATTGTCCTATCACGTCTCTGACCTTTCCGCACACGCGGCACTTGTGTGTGCTATTGTTTGTTTGCTTCCTCTTAACCCCACGTAATGTAAGCTGCACGTTTTGTGATTGCACTCCATACCTCAGACCCTGTTTGCTCTAATGTGAAACAAACTGCGTCAGAGACTCACATCTGTTCCAGTCTCAGGGACTTGCCTGATTCTGGGAAGTGCAGATTTCCAAAAAACTCCATTTTCTGTGTATTTGTGTCCCCAAGTAGAACTTTGCGAGTGCCAGAAACAGCAACGTGAATCATATACCAGTTTCTATGTGTTTAGTTTGCAGTGCTGGGTCTAAAGGGAGCCGTGCTGTACTTCATTCACACGCCGCCTCCCCCATCTGTTTATGACTTGGACCACGTCCTCTGGTGTTTGATGAATCGTTGATGCAGACCTTTCAGCCATCAGGTGGCCTGGCATGCTGGTTTCTTTGTTTCTGTGTACTCATCTGGAGGAAAGGGTTTTTGTTTTTTTAAACACCGCACACCAGTTAAGACTATTAACTCTTAAGGTCATAACCATTTAAATCCCATTTTGTCTGCAGACGAGCTGCCAGGAAACTGTTTCCACTGTCCTGGACAGAGCTGTAGACATTGTGTCCAGGACATAGACAGCCTTTGTGAAGGCGGCTGCATAGTATATGTCCATTATTTTTATTCTGATCTAGTGAGGACACCTACGTGAAGAGATAATTACCCATCATGTGTAGGTTGTGTCTTCCTTTTCAAATGATTGACAGGACCATCCAAAGATACCCCCCCCCCTCCTAATAGTGTTCCGATGGCCTTGTTCACCCCTTGGTGAAACTGCACCTTGCTCTCGGCATGTCTAGTCATTTATATAAGCTTTAGGCTGCTGGTGTCTGTGGCACATCAGCAGCCTTCGCTATCTTGAACGTGGGCTGAAGCCGCTGCTGTCAGGTCAAAGTCGTGCTGCAGCCAGAGCTCTGATTAAATAAAAAGCCTGTTTCTTTTCTGTTGGTTTATAGTTTATAGCAGGATTATTCAAAATCAACTCAACCCAGCTCAATTTAATTTGGTGGTGGGGTGGAGCATGACGCACAGAAGAACCCGTTAATTTTTGTCTAGGATCGGGGACGACCCTGTCATTTTTTTTCCACTTGCTTTAATCCTTGAGAGATCGCATACAATCTCCATTTTCATTGATTTCTCCCAGAATAATTAATGGATCCTCAGGCATAAGAAGCCCAGTGTTATATAAATCATTTGGTGCAGAATCAAATAAAGCTGTGAATTTCAGTGTGGTTTCATAGGGGGGTGGCTGTGGATTGACTAGGAGCTTTCTCAGCTCTACAGTGTGCATGGAAATAGCGACGGAACATTTTTATTTGATAAAGTTGTTTGAGTTTTATAGAAAGTTTAAGGTTCCACTCCTTCAGCCTCCGGGAACAATGTTGTTGTTCATTCGCTCCCTACTTGGCACGGTGCTGAGTAGCTGCGTGATTACCTGGTAAAATGTGAAGTGACCGCACAGCAGTGATCTCCTTACTGCAGGTTTACTGGTTAGTGACAGCACAGAATGTTCCAGCTGGGTGTTTGCTTGGAGGCGTGCAGGAGACGGGCGTAGCGATAGATGCGGTGATGGAGTGTGCGCAGCTCCATGGAAGGTCACTGCGTCTTTTCCGTCCTCGTCTTTGTTTAATGAAAATTATCCCCTGAACCTTATTTTTTTCATGACATCATTTCCCTTCATAGCACTTAATCTAATCTCCTTTTCCTCCCCCCCCCCCCGCCATCCTTCACTTCTCTCCCTTTCGTCTCTGTCTTATCAAGCCCCTTGTTTGCTACTTGGACAAAATATTTCCCTGCCGTTGCCTTGGTAACGCAGAGCTGCGCATTGTGTATAAAAGAGATGGAGAGAGAAAGAGACGGGGCAGGCAGTGCCTCACCACCAGAGTCTAACTCTCGTTTGTGGGCTGCAGCCTGGCAAGGATTCCAGCGCTAACGTGGTGGTTGGGAAAGTCTCGTGTTGGAAATAACGTGCACGGCGAAGGAGGTGAGGGTGGGAGGACGGAGTTGAGCAAGAGCGAGGAGGGCCGCTGCAGCAGGAGCTTCGTCATAGTGAGGATGTCTGCTGCGGCGCCGTGTCCTCAGATGGCCCACATAGAGCTCGGCAGTGCCACCATGCAGGCAGGAGTCAGAAGTCACACACACACACGCTAGCTCGTGTGGATGTGCAGGAGAGATGGAGCGATAAATGGGGCCTTGTGGTATTAATTTCATTCCCACTGAGACATTACAGAGGTTAAAACAGTCCAGTGTTTAATGATGGAGACGCTCACGTAATCATGGCTGCTTAATATCTGCTTCCAAGACATAATGACGTGCCTTATGGCTTTAGTTTGTATTTGTCTCATGGCTGCTCTTTGTCGCCACGTCTTCCTATTTGTTCCCACTGTTGTGTAATATTGACGCCACAGTTCAGATTGTGTGCATCATATCAAGCTTTAATACACATCTTACAAGGATCTTGTTTCAGAAAATACAAAGCATGTGAACAAACGACGCCCTAACCTCAAGTGATGGCTCATTAATAATCAGAGTCTTTATGATGTCATAAGAGCTGAGAACATTTTCCAACTTTTTTATGCAATTTATGCAAATACCTTCAGATTGTGGTGCACACACACACACACATGCACGGACACAGTGAAACAGAATCTGGCTGGTATATGTTTGGCAAACGATGGATGGCCCCTGTTCATCTTTGTCACCCTTGCTGAATAATGGCTGATCCTCAATCAGTTGTGGTGTGTGAGTCGACGGTGCTGCTCGACAATTAGTGACTCAGCCGGTGTCGAGCCCAGAGATGGAGAACGCTCCAGGTGCTGGAAGGAAGAACATCTCACACCCACTGACTTTGCAAGTTTGCAGTTAACCAGAGTCTCTGAGGGCGGCGAGATTTCATGATGAGCCTTTTTGCTCTTGCTTCTTTGGTTTGTCTCATTCTTTTATTCTGCTCATATTGACGTCTTTTGATCTGACAAAATGACATCTCAGCTTTTATTTCTGATTGAAACCGTTAGGATTCACTTTTCACTGGTGCATGAAAACCTCCGCCACCTCTGATCAGGGGCGTCCCCTGTTCCCTCTGATGCACTTTGATCACAGTGCTTTTGTTTGCAGTGTTTTCAGAAATACTCCTCGATGGGTTAGCGTAACATGTGGTATTTGTCACAGGTCAGAAGGTCAGATCGGGATCAGAGAGCGGATCCAGTTTCTTCTTCTTTTAGATTTTGAATTGCAAAAGATATGAATAATGGATCTCGATGAAAAAAAAAACTGTTTTATTCAGGGAACCAATAACTGTGACTGTGTGAATCGCTGTGCTGGTGGACTGGATTTAAGGGGACTGCCGGGCCTCTGCCGGGTGAAGTGAAGTTCTGTTTCTATCGTCCCTTCCTCAGCGTCTTCTTCATCTTAGGTCACGAGCAGTGAGAGCGTGCACGTGGAGTAGAGACAGGGAGGCACGCCGGCCAGTTAATTCATTAAACTTAAATGAGTTGATTGTGGATATTCTAGTCCTTCCTGCCAGGGCCACAGGCAGACAGCCGTCTTTGTCCAGACCGCTTTATTTATTCAGGACAAAGTGGATCTGAAACAGTTAACCAGCCCTACACCTGTAAACAGTCTCTAGCTCCATCCTGAGTAGTTTCCATGGTAATAAGATGATGTGTGTCAGAGCTGTTAACCTACTGTCTGCCATCATCACAGTTCACCAGCAAACCCCCCCCCCGTTCTCTGCCTGTATTTGTTCAGCCTTATCAACGCACTCTCTTTTTTTCTGCCATCCTTCCTCTTATCGGACTGTGTGTGCAGCGTTGGCGTTTGTTTTTTGTTCTTGTCCTGTATTTGTTCAGCCTTATCAACGCACTCTCTTTTTTTCTGCCATCCTTCCTCTTATCGGACTGTGTGTGCAGCGTTGGCGTTTGTTTTTTGTTCTTGTCCGGAACAGATTGCTCTGCGCTCCCGGGCCGCCACCTTGACAGCGCGGGTATGTGCCCCGGCGCTGCCATTAGGCCGCTAATGCCGGAGCCTGGCAGACAGGAGGTTGGTGGCAATTAGACTGGAGCGCAGCGTGAGTGTAGATCTCAGCAGAGATGAAGGAGGGAGAGGAGCAGAAACGTCAGACGTGGCAGATAGGATCGAGACATGCTGTGTCACGCTGTGCTTCTGTGTGTGTGTTTACAAAATGTTATTTCTGGTTTCAAACTAATATTTTTATAGTCCTTGAAAACTCTGGCTTTCATATAAACAGTGAGGGTAGAGTGAGTCAGTTAATATTATTGTGATGATACGTTTCATGTTATTATTTCTTTCAAGTTCAGAGAGTCAGTTAGACTTTGTCTTTTATGAGTCTCACAATAAGTCTAAGCTAGAAAATTAAATTAAATGTTTTCAAAATATCAGCATCATCTGATTGAGAGCCTGGGGAGTAGAGCTACGTTAGAGCTATCATTCCCCATTTACATTACATTATCAAAATAATCTAATATCTCCAAAATACAGTTCTAATATAAGTTCACAATATCATATATTCTTTCTTTGGGTTTCCATAATCACTTGAAATCACTTCTCTAGATGATACAGATGTTTCTAATGATCATTATCCAGACACACACGTTTTATTTTTATTTTTCTGTGTGTGTTGAGCTGCTCATTTTGACACAGCACGTCCGGTTCTCAGTTGAAGCCTGAAGTGGAAGAGGTCCAGAGGTTAATGAGCTCTGACTGTGAGTGTTGGTCAGTAATGAGAGCTGACGATGTCACACGCCATCTGACCGGACTCGCCTGGCTGTGAACGAGGAGGGCAGGGAGGAGGAGGAGTACAGCCAAACAAAAGTGACGGGTCACTTTTATGCCACAAACAACACAGCGACAGCAGCGTTTGTCTCGGAAATCGGTGCGAGGAGCGCTCCCTGCTTTCCTCGGGGGGCAGAGACTCTCTCAGAGTCGTACCAGAGCTTAAATGATGGTTTCAGACGAGTGAAATCAATAGTGCAGCAGAGCAGAACCTGTTAGTGATGAGTGAGTGTCCCAGAGTTGAGCTGGAGTGATGCTGGAACGTTCGCCAAGCAGAACAATATAATTCAAGACAGTGACAGGATCCTCCCAGCTCTCTCAGGCCGGTGCCAGTCGGTGAGTGAATCCACACCTCGCCCGCTCTGGGCCGGTGGAGGCGGTTTAAAGGCCTGAAACAGCATGTTCCTGTGGTTCAGACTCACACACTCACACACTCCCACTGCCCATCCTCCGACACGCTGACATCGAGCAGGGTAAATACCAGCGCGAGGCCCGTTGTTTGAACATGGATATATACGACCGCCGTTGCAGTTCATTGAACACCGATGCATTTCTCTGCTGCTTCCTCTCATGACTGTGTCTCACAAATCACATAATGGAACGAGAATGCCGATTAGACAAGTTGTGTCCCTGGAGGAGGAGGAGAGCTATGGAGCAGTGAGAAAGACATAAAAGAAATGTAGCCCAGATTCATTGTTTTTTATCTTCCCTGGGGCCAACTGATTTTTTTTTCAAGCTAGGCCATAAAACAGTATCAATCATTTTTGCGATAAATATTTACATCTGCATTGTGAGGACACAGCAAATCATTGATGTATGTTCAATCCACAGCCTTCCATCACAAGGAAATAATATTGTGACACTTACAGAGATAATTTATTAGCAATAGTGACTGACAGACATTTTAAATAATATTTTAAGTTATAATTTACTTATTAAAGTTTAAATAAGTAAATAAAAACCTGAGTGGTCAAAGCTGGATTGTGTGTTTCTGCATAATCTGCTTTTTAACTGTCACAATTTCTCTCAAACACACAATTTACATTCCCATTTCTTCTGTCTTTAGGCAATGGTTGCCTGTTACCCAGGTAACGGGGCGGGGTATGTCCGCCATGTTGACAATCCTAATGGCGATGGACGCTGCATCACATGTATCTACTATCTTAACAAGAACTGGGATGTGAAGGTATGTTTTTTTTTTTTAATCAAAATCAGTTCAAGTGACATATTTATACTTCTGATTTTAATTTACAGTGTTTATTTAGGATTTATGCTCATATAAATGTAGATCATTGTAGTCTTAAAACACCTAAAAAAGTTTAAAAAATCCACACTGTCAACCTCAGGGAATTAAAACAATTCTGTGTGTGTGTTGCGTGTATTTCCCTTTGTAGAAACAAGGAGGGCTGCTGCAGATCTACCCCGAAGGTAAAAACGTGGTCGCCAACATCGAGCCTCTGTTTGACCGACTGCTCATCTTCTGGTCCGACCGCAGGAACCCGCATGAAGTCAAACCCGCCTACGCCACTCGGTTAGTGACTGTGCAGAACGCCCAGAGGGATCAGCAGAGATCAACTCCTGCCACACACACTCCTCCGTAGCGTCAGGGATGTCTGCAAAATGTAGCCAGTAAGAACAGGCAGAATTAGACTCGTCTTTTAGATTCTTGTTTTATACGTCTGCAACCGCAATCATTGAGGACTCTCGTCCTCTCACTCGTGCATCTCCTCTCCTCTCCCGTCTCCCTGACTGCTGGGGGGCGAGGTGGGGCCACAGGCAGGAAGTATGTGTTTCCTGAGGGGGGTGGTGGGAGGGAGAGGGGAGGAAGGTTCGATTGCACGACTCGTGCTGAAGAGGCGCAGACATGAGACACAGGAATAAACAACACAGCCCCACAAGAGAGACGAGAAACTGTAGGAATTAACTGTCTGCTGCCTGAGATTGTTCCTCTGTCCGACAGTTTACTGCTCAAAGACAAGACGTTGTCTGTTGTCTCTTCCTGTGTCTTTTGAGGAGTTTTGGGGAAGTATTCTCTTGACAACTCTTGATTTAATTTACAGATTATTTAAACATCAGTTTATCAGATTAACCACATTTTCTCACATCGAGAAGTCAACACGTTGTCTGGACCTTCCAAGGCTCAATAACAGAACCACTTCTCCTCAGAACTCTCTGATGGGCTCAATGATTCAGGAGATATATTATGCTTATATTCAGGATTCTGATTTTAATTTGGGTTCGTGTTCACCGCTCAGTCGGCCCTGATCGGCCTGCTAACCCTGGTGTGAGGAATCAGCCTCCATACTTGCTTGGATGTGCAGGTCTAGACTTGAATCAGGCAAATGTGGGATATTTGATATCACATGACATCACAATGATAAGAAAGAATCAGCCAAGCCTCCGATGAGGCGTTTAAGGAACTTCAGGTACAGTTTATTTCAACTTTTACATCTAAATAACCTCTAACAGCAGCTGAAGAGGAACCCGTGTGTCTCCTTTAATCCTTAATAATGCAAGGGAAGGTCTCTTACAACAAGAAATAAAATGTCCAGACCAGAATTCTGTCCCTTATCCACAGAAGGTGCTCGCTCTTGATTCTGTTTCCTCCTCTCGTGTGTTTCAGCTATGCCATCACAGTCTGGTACTTTGATGCCAAAGAGAGAGCAGAGGCTAAAGAGAAATACAGATTGGGTGAGCTTTCTTCGCGGCTACAGCTTTGTGCGCCTCTCGCTCCTGTACTCCATACCACTTCATGTCGTATGTGACTAACATGACCCTTTTCTATCGCTTGTGTCCATAGCAACGGGACAGAAAGGTGTTCAAGTGCCTGTCACTCAAAACAGCAGGACATAAATCACGTGTTTGGTGGAGAGCACTCTAACATATTATGTGCCTTCCAAAACTGCTAATGGACGGTGTGATCGCAAAAAAAAAAGGAGGTGCCGTTCAACTGTCAGTCAACTCGCCACGCCACGCTCAGCGCCGCCATGTTTTCCCGCCGTGTGATGGGACCGCTGCTGAACCCGAAGCGTGGCAGATACAGAGCACAGCCCACTGGGTCGAATCACGGTGAATGACGCACCTTCATCTTCAGTCTCACTGAAAGAACTGAAAGAAACAGACTCCCTATTTGTTTTGCCTGTTCAGTTATCGGTGATGTTGTGATGTGTCGAGGAATCATCGTTTTGCTCTGCTCTGGTGTCACAGCTCAAACACAAGATGCATGAATCGTCCACCAGAGGACGCTGTGGGGAGCAGGGGTCAAAGGAAGTCGATGAAGTTGTACCTGAAAGACTCATTTCCCCCTTGACTGTCCCCTTGTCTCATGACATGGGAAAGTGTGTGTGTGTGTGTGTGTGCGTGTGTGTTGTCCCCCACAAAGCATCCAGTCATTCTCAGCCATGACACAGTGGGAAGTTGCTCATTCAAGCACGAAACCTGAACACTTGAGGGACACACTCAGTTAATCAGCATGGGTATAACTTTACACTTCAACTGTACTCTGTATAGCACAGCAATTATACATCATGCTTTGTTCCAGGACTTTATAACAACGATGACAAAAAACGACATTTGCCCCAGTAGAACCATGAGAATAAACACAAAGGCAACATCCACACCACTGTGTTGTGCTTTGAGCCACTGAAAGGAAACATTGTGAAATGCTGCTGGCCCCGTGTTGGAGTGAAACCTCAGCCAAGCCTGATGGTGTGGACAGAGTTTGTTTTAGATGAACAGAAAATGGAGTAATATGGATGCAGCCAAAGCTTTTCTACATCCTCGGTGTGTCGCGCTTCCTGTTGCCTGAAACACACGTCTCACACATCTGAGACGAGCGGTGGGCTGACAGGAGGCAGGGGTCAAAACAGGGTGTGTGTGTGTGTGTGTGTGTGTGTGTGTGTGTGTGTGTGTGTGTGCTCATATGCCTGTATTGAGATTTAGCTCGACTCTCCCCAGAACCTGTGTGATGCACCATACACAGAATGGACAACGGCAAATAATTAAAATAAAGGAACAAAAATGACAAGTTTGTACTAAACAGCACTTCAATCAGCCTTTGCACTTGGAAAGCACAGAGTATTGAACCAGTTTCATGTGTGGGATGGAGGGTTCGTGTATAAAAGTGTACTTGCACACGTATGTGACAAATTCCACTGTTTTGAAAGGGTCGCAGGTGTTGTCTCAGTGTTTGATTTCTAAAAAAAGACAAAGCTATCTTCTTAAAAAAAGCACTTTATTGTTTGCAATGCCATGTGTGAATGATAGAAAACAATATATAACTCAAGTGTAGATTAATGCCTTTTATGCTGTGGATAATATGATCATTCAAATGCAATAGAAACTAAAACATTGAGAACAAATGGAAATGGATTGCATCTTTGTTTTTGATTTGGAGTATTTAATTAAACGCTGTATGTTTTTGTACACAGTGTGATTGATTTACCTGGGGGGGGGGTAATATGCAAATAGTGCCTGTTTAAATGTTACACCCATGACTGCCTGAACCGCTGCTTGCTTCCTGTTCAGCAGGGGATGTCACTCACTTCCAGTGTGTTTTTATAAGTAGCCTGGAGGAGAACCTGGAGGAAACCCACACGCGCACAGGGAGAACATGCAGACTCCACACAGGAAAGCCCTGACCAGGACTCGAACCCAGGACCTTCTTATGATGAGAAAGCAATGCTAACCACTGCGCCAACGTGTAGTCATTGTGAGTACTGTATATTGTTTTCTCATCTTTTTACCTCAGTTTCAAAGAGGTTCAAACAGCAGCCAGATTTGAACCAAATGACGAGTCAAGTACTGTGGGAAAATAACGACATATTTGGAAATGATTGTGTTTGTGTAGTGTCAGTGATTCAAAGCCTTGAGGCCCCCCTGTGCTGCAGTGTTTATTCCATTGAGCTGCAGGAGCTGCTCCATTTTCAAACACAGTCATATTAGACAAGTGCAAGCTGCTCCGGTCTCCTCCCTCCACCCTGTGGTTAGGTCCTGTCATGCCAGCCAAGGGCTTGCTCTTCTTGTAATGTCGTGTCGAACCACCAGAGGGCGCCGACGACACGGAAAGGGTTCAACCATAACTGCTGGTTTCCAGAGCTCAACCTCACTCTCCACATTCCTTTGTTAGGCCCAACAATGTTAAGAGCGTTAACAGGCAGGTGTGACTGAGACCTGGAACAACCACAAGCCAACACACGTCAGGTCAACACAACACCATGTGCTCTGAACGGTAACACACCCGGCTGGTGTAATATTGCCAGGGCTTAGTGTCACACTGACGTCACGCTCATCTACATTGGAAAAGGAAATACAAACGAGTCTAGGACCCCTCCTTCATGATGCAATATTGCATTGACATAGAAGCACATGGTGGATATACACTAAAAGCAAAAGTCAAGTTCTGACTGTTTTCCCTGAAACCGAGATGAATGAGTGGAACCATTTCACATTTGTCTTTATTGAGGACAAATTAATTAATTAACAAATTAATAGCAAATATATGACAATTAACGGCAAAAGCAGCAGCAGGAATTTGATTCCTGTGATGTACATATCGCGTTGACTGAACTCCTCCACCGGCCGTGGAATTTAAATGAAGCGGGACTCACACGAAAAACAAACACTGCAACATGTGATGGCATGTAGGGTTACATTTAGGAGGAAGTTATAGATGTATTTGTATTTACATTTGTGTGTAGTAGAGCTAGTACTCTAAAACACATGACATATATAAATATCTTCACGTACGTCAAACTTATTTACACAATGTTTATGTTTCATCCTTTTCCAACTCTTAACATAATTTCAAGGCAAACATCCTCTCTGTTTTAAAATGTCCTTCCTTCAACTTGACGGTGTAAAACATTCCCTGTAGCAACATTATGAGTTTAACATAGTGACTCTTCCTGTTCCAACGCTCGGTGCCATAGCTGGTGTTTGCTCAGCTTGAGTTGTTTATCCAGAAAGTCTCTTATGTTAACTCCACCCAAGCTCATTTGTTGTTGTTGTTTGCTAGTCAGCATCAGGAACGGGTCACTGACTTTTTCTCACTTTCTTTAATGTAAAGAATGTGTTTCTCTGTGTCTTCAGAAGATAATACATGGACGTTAGTGTGTAAGTTTAATTGTGTCATAAGAGGACTGTTGGGCCTTAGCGCACACACACACACACATACACACCGAGCAGCCCTCACTCAGGAAATTTGATGTCTGGCTTCAGCCTCTCTTTGATAATCTTGCTGTGACATAGCTGGCATGTCTCCATGTCTCCGTCCGTCTCCTCCTGTGTCTTGCCTCCTTCTTTGCCCATAGTTTATTACCTCTCTTCTATTCCATCCATTCTCTCTCAGAGTTATCCTTTAGACATCAGTCAAAGTTGATTCAAACCAATTTCTTTCTTTCCTGAAAGACTTCTTTAGGAATCATACGGGGTTTTACGGGAAGCGTGTGAGTATGAGGGAGCACGTACAGACTTTTAGTGGGAGCTTTGGTAGCGAGGCCCCTCTGAAACTCAGAGTGTTGTAATAATGGGTCTTTGTAAGATGCACTGAGTGAGTTTATTTCTAATCTGCTTTGGACCTAGAACAAGCAGTTCTGGATTATTCTACATTTCAAACAAAGGAACTCGATGGCGGAAATTGTTTGAATTCTGGCAGACCTTTGGACAGTGACACAGTGATAGGATAGTGATAGGATCTGACAGCTTAGTAAGATACTCACGATATGTATTTAATAAGTTTAATTAAGGTCAAGATCTTTTCCTCCAACTCTGGTTAGACACATGTAAATCTAAGGTCTGTGGCTGTATGCTTCCATTTGGGATGTCTTCAGTTTTGAAATGTGACTTCCATTTGTCTGTCTTCTGCACCTTCTGCCAAAGGAACGCTGTGTTCTCCGCTCGCAGCCAAGCCATAATCACTTCCTGCCACAAAGGACAAAAACATCATTCATAAAGCTGCAACACTGATTTAAATCTACTTCTAATGTCCAAACCTAAATGGCAATGGCACGCTCAGAATGTTCTGACTTCAACGTGTCCTCTACTTTAAGGTCAGATCTGCTGTTGCCATGGTGATGGATCTCCTGCCCAGCCTCCTGTCTCAGAGTCATTAGGACATCTCTGACCTGCTGGGCTGTGTATCTGTTAACGCCCAATCAATACGTGTGTGTGTGTGTGAGAGAGAGAGAGAGCTGACCAGTTTTACCTGCATTGCTGCACAGTGTGTATAAAGTCCAGGCCTGCGTGTGCAGGCATGACAGACGTAGTTACTCACGTTTGGCTGGGCAGACTTTAAACATGGTCATGAGTGTGTCTCTGTGTCCCGGGGGAGACACGCAGTGTGACCGTTCTCACGGGACTGGGTGTGTCTGAGCACCTATCCCAGGGGCATCTCCAACACAAGGGGAGGCTTAGACCGTCTGACCCCTGTGTCTGACCTCTGATTGGTCCCCCATCGGGCCCCACAAGCCCGGCCTGTGCTGGCGTTTGTCTTTGCACGACCCCTCAGTCGGATTCTTTTCAGTCTGGTTCATCAAAAGACAGTAGGAAATATTTATATTGACACAAACGCCCGCAGTATTTCTGAAAGCTTGAGATTTAAGAGTGGTCCTGTGGTCTGAGTCTGAAGTGAATTGCTTAAACCTATAAACTCCTATTGTCTGATTAATGGTGATGAAATAAAGCTTAAAATAAATAACGGAAAACCAGATTTCCTCAATGTTTCAAGACTCCCCTGCACAGTATCAGTTCTCTAAATACGAGTCATGTACAGCGTATTGGCGTTCTCGGTATCAAACTGAATTTGGAAAGTCCCCCACAGCTGCAGTGTCAGTTTCACACCTTTGTCCCGCGTTAACTGCATTTTTTTTCCATGCATGATCAGCATCTCCTCATCTCCTTATGGTAGATTTTTTTTGTTCAAAATTCAAATTTTCCATTTTTTTTATAAATCATCCTGGGCTGCTCAAGATGCATTGCTGGGTGTCGTCACAGGCCAGGCTTTGGATTGTGTAAATCAGGACAAGCAAAAGGGGAGGGTTAATGAGGAACTGGGGTTGACACAAAACTCGACCAGAGCTTGTGGTTATTCAACCGTAACACTCCAACTTTGGGGTGGTAGCAGTTTCACACCCGCTCGTCAGATCAGGTGGAGTCCCGCTAGTAATCTACTACTGCGGATAACAGCTCTGGCCAATGGGTATTACCCTGCAACAGTAAGGGGATTATACTGCCGTGTGGATTTATGCATGGGGGGAGGGACATATATAGGGGAGGAAGTCCTAATATGGAATGAGATGGAGCTGAGGATACTTTCTGCATCCTCAGCTTTGGAGCAAAGTCCAGCGTTCATTCCACGGCTGGGAAAATGTGAACTGGGGTCTTTGTAGCATGACAGCGAAAGCACCTGCCCCCTGTGTTTTCATTTAGAGCAGAATCCTTTCCTAGTGATGACAGGGTGAAATGATATTAACCTGACTGAGCGCTCACTCTCATGGCTCTCTGTGCTTTCCATTTTCAATACTGCGGGGCTAAGATGGCGCTGATGTTTATGAGAAAGGTATTTAATGGATGAACTCGGAGATTAAGGAGGGAAGAAACAAGAGCGGGAAAACATTCCAATTATTATGGATCCAGGGGCAGGAGGAGGGGGGGACGTGATCCTATATAAAACCTGGATTACTGCGCACAGAAGAGGATAGAATAGGAAAGATGTTCAAGGAAACGCAGTAAACACGACTGAGGAATCCGTTGTTGTTATGGCAACCAGTTCATCTGCTATGAGAGAGTAGTGACATCATCATCACCATGGCCGCGGTCACATATTTACCACAGGTTCACTTTCCGACGCTGTTCAGTGGAAGTAGGCAAATTATAGAGAGAAAAAAAAACACAGTGACAGTAATTTTGCTAGAGAAAAAAAACAGATGAATTTCCATTTGAATGAAACTTTCAGACATTATGTCATCAGAAAATAGGATTGCACCTGAGTTGCATCAGCAACAGTGGTGACGCGAACTAGCACGGCTCCATGCTGCTGCACAACTCAAAAGAGCAACTTGACCTGTTAACCTTCAACACAGCAGAGAACCTGATTAGTCTATGAAGGTATCCTGCACATAAAGGGGTCAGTCAGCTGGTATTTACTTGTTTGCTTCTTTTTTCACCCTTTAAATATCATGTCACAGAGTCAACTTGATATTAGAGGCTTATAGTACCTTACACTTAGTTATCTATTGACTCCATTGTGGACTCAACAGATCTGAGGCCACCCCTCGATCGAACACAGCTCTGTCCGTCCTTAAATCCTAAGCATTTTTAAGGCAGAACTGAAATCGAACTAATGAGCTCGCTTCAGTATTGCCCTTTGTGTCCTTTTGTTTTTTTTTTTGTGAGAGCTGCACCAACACGTCTGTCAAGGCCATCTGAAGGACGCCAGCAGGGGAACAGTAAACAGGAGGGTCACCCCTCAGGCCCGAGAGAGCCCGGTAGCGTCCTGAGCCCAGCTCCAACCGGCCAGGTGTTATTTAAACACAGCTATGAATGTACACATTACACACGCGTACTGCACATGCAAACAGTCACGGAATGTTATCGTGCACACGCACACACACACGTGCCAAGAAGACCACAGAGCATTTGGCACAACTGCACTCTCTGAACCTGGAATTCTTGAGACTTCTCATTCCTCCCGACCACAGCTGCTCGATGCCAACGTCCCAGAGATGTCGGAAAAATTTGAATTGCTTTCTTTTACACCCCAAGTTACACTGCATGTGTACGCAAAACACACAGAGTCGGTTGCACCTATACAAATATTTGAGACATCCAAGCATTTTAATGCTGAGTCAGCATGATCCGTCGTGACTGTGCATGTTTTCAGACGCTGTGAGGCCTGGGAGCTTTTCTTTAGAGTCTCTTGGCATTTCAGATGTAAAGAGAAGTCCTAAAAAGTGAGTGTCAAAACAATCGCGTCCTTTCCCTTTGGTTCGTTTTTCCCCCCACTCGTCCAAACAAAGAAAGCCAGTGAACATGAACCGAGTAGGAGGGAGAGAACAAGAGACAGGGAGCGGGTGGGCTGGTGAAAGTTCGGAGGCCCTCCATGTTTTACGGTGTCGTGTGACATCAAATACATAACTGTGGGTTATAGAGCTGCAGAGGGGGGAAGGGGTGGCGAGAAGGGCGTGTTGATGTCAGCAAATCAGAGCTCTTACTTGCTCAGGCTGGTTTTTACTACCCAGACCTGAATGTTCCCCTACGGGGCCTGAGGGAAGATAGTGTTCTGCAAGTGTTTTAAGTCTGTTTTTAGTTTGCCTGCAACCCCCACCCCCGACCACCACATGCCACTTACATGCATCCAGCTCCCTGTTTGCCAACAGTCAGAAATACTCTGCCTCAAAGTATTGCAACAGAAGTACTGAACAATGTATCAAGTAACTTACTGAGTAACTGCTTTGTATATCAACATATCTATCTATCTATCTATCTATCTATCTATCTATTCATACAAAAAGCTCAAGAACACTCTGTGTGTCTTTGTTTGAGAAGAACACACATGTTCTCATTTCTCCATGGATCTGCAGGGACTGTTTTTTCCCTCAAATATGAAATGTATTAAAATATTGAATTTGCTCTGCATCTAAATGTTCAACCCCCAAATGGCGTGGTCATAGACAGATTGAAAGCAAGCAGTGAGGCCCTGTGGATCATTCTGAAGTGAGTGGGTTGCTCTCCTCTCTGCATTTTATTGATCGACCTTGGCTGAATGCAGGTCATCTCATCGAGAGTGCAAACACACACACACAATGACACAAGTACATGTGGCAATCACATGCCTGCACCTGCATGTCATGCTGCATCGTGTATTTTCCTCCACTGACTTGTGAGTGGCACAGATGTGATGTTGACTGTTGTTCTCTTCGTGTTCTGACTCATGCCCTAGTGTGTGTTTTGAACAAGCTGGACGAGACAGACACAGAATGGCTTCCAGGAGATAACGCTTCCTGTTACTGCCACAGTGTGCAGCGGGATCTGATGGCGGTAACCACAGTCCCAGGAAGGGAGGCATAGTTTCCAGTTCCTCTTTATGTTAATCAGATGAACAAAGACAATAAGGAGCATTCTGCAGAAATATGCCAGTTAAAATGAACAAGAATATAAAATCACCAAGTGCTCCTCTGTGTTTATGTACCATCTACAGTTATTGACAAGAACAACAACAACACTAACCCTCTAGACAATTTAAACCTGCTCTTAGACCTAAATGCAACGTGGGTTGTCGAGAGTGAAGAAAAAAAGATGCACAGTTCCGTATGTAACTTGGTGTTTTACAGCATCCAAACCAAGAACCACATCGTTAGTCCTTCGAGGCAACTCATCCGCTTCCATAGACATAGGCTTTTTGTAGGAGAAGGGTAATTATTTTAATAACCACTTGGCAGTTTTCTGGCAGCACTTAAGAGACTTGTAACTGTAAAGATGAAGTCAGATTAGACACTGAACTGGGTTATTAGAGATCCTGCCTCAAACTGGATGTTCGGCTTTAACAGACCGAGACCTCAGAACCACATCAGCTTTGACACTAAGTCAGTAACTTTGACCGATGAGAGTTCAAAGCCTAAAACGTATTAGGTGAAGAATGCTGAATTCTTTTACTATGATATGCCGTGTGACTTATCTTTGTCAAACACTGTTCTTAAATTTCTGGTCCCACGGTGAAGCCTGAGGTTGTAACACAAGGTATGGCAGGCTACCACTAATGTAATGCATATAAACTCAGTATTATTGTGCTGACAGTTGACGTAATTGAGATGAATACAGCGATGATCACAGAATAGACGTGTCAGTGCCAGCAATCTCTTTTCATTCTTTAATGCAAAAAGTATAAAACGTTGAGCAACATCCAAATGTTGAAAGAAAAAACGCTGTATGTTCTGGGATAATCCTGTTGCTTACAGTCAAATTAGAAGTGTGTGTTTGCATGAAGGCAGGCAGCGACAGCCGCAGGAGGATGCTAGCTGGCGCGCCATGTGAGTGCGATTACACAGTGTAAATCTGTAAAGTATTCCTGCAGGCTCTGTCCTCGTCACATTAGGCTCCACAAGATCAGACGGGGTTTGGAGGCCTTCCTGTGCCTTCAGAGCTACAGTGGTCAGTCGACCAGTGCTGTGGGGAATTAACAAATGAACTAATTGGAAGTCAGTTGACTTTATTGCCATGGTAGAAGCACAGCGATGGTTTAAACATAGAGATGACACAGGCGTGCTGGTATGGGTGGAGGAAGGAGTGTTTCTTCATTTCCCGACATTTCTTCTTTTTTTAAACCATGGTATTACTTCATCTACATATGCAATTGTAATATTGTGAAAATCTTTGAGGTCTTACAAAAAGAACTGATCACCCGAACATGCCCTTGTGAACTGTGCTGCCTGGAAACCACAGAAATAAAGTGGACTGACTCAAGCTGCGGTGCTGTGTTTCCTCGCGTTCTCCACCGTTCTAATTTCTTAGTTGTCTGTCTCCTCTAATCTCACCTGTTGTTCTCATGATACCTGAGACGGCAGAGTGTTTTTGTTTGGGTCCATGCCCCAGTTTCAGAGGTCACATGATCACCTTCCCTTGTTGGACTGGTTCCCTTTTCTCAGCCTCACCTCACTGGCTCGGCCTCACACATTTAACTGGAGACCAAAGAGTGAGCACTATGGCTTTGTGATGTAACAGAATGACATTGAGCTTTCTTCATTTCTACCCATGTTTGAATCACTTTTAGCTTTTTATTATTATCGGTTCACATGATGCAACATGGCTGGCCTTGTTTTCAAAACCCTTTGTTAAATTACATCTACATCACTATAGATGTAATTTTGAGCTGAATGCTCTCGACAGCATCTATACATTGTGTGTGTGTGTGTGAGGGATTTGTTTTCATAGATAGGGCCTACACTAGAAAAACTCTCCAGCGCTGTAGTGACATTGTCCTTTCTCACAGTGGAATGCACTTGTTCACAGCATCCCAGTGATACCTCCGATCATTCACACAGTCAGAGGGAGCAAAGAAAAATCTTGAGAAAACAGAATTACCACAGAGAGGATGGCTCTCAGGTAGCCTGGGTTCCTGGTCCTGTGGGCTTTCTTTGCTGCTAGAGTGGCTTTTCCCAGAAATGTCTGCTAGTGGGAGCCTGTTTTTAAAGGGCCTGGATTGTTGTTTGAGTGTAAGCTAACACCAGTCTTTCTTGGACTCCTACAACAGCAAAATTAAAGATGTCTGCGGGGCTCAGTATCCCAGACAATGAGAGTCTGTCTCTTGTGACCGGTTGATGCACACCTTGCCAAAGATCGCAGGGTGGACGCCAATGAAACCAATGTCCACAACATTGTTTTAATCTTATTTTGGGGTCGATCTGTTCCCTCTTCACTTCAATTACAATCATAAGTTAAAAAAAGATGCATTGTACGAGTATGCTAGACTACACTAATGTTATGGCTATGCTTGTTGTTCCACATGCATCACACCACTGATGTTGTGACTTCAACAATAATAGTGTTCTTTGTTGAGCTGGAACTTGTGATGGGAGCATGCAGTGCTGGGAGGCTGCATCAAAGTCGGATGACAGTCAAACCCATAGACTGGATGTAAAGATGGAGGACATGAGAGCTCCTCGAAAAATGAAGCCAAAGTGTTTCAAGCACCACCTGGTGGTTGGCTGAAGAATAGGTCCTAAATCCCACCTCCTCCGTGTTAATAATGGATAATGGAATATTGACCAAAATTAAAATTCATATTAAATGTCAAAATTCAATTCTCAAATATGGTTTCTGTAATTGTTTTCACTCTGTACTCTTCTATTCTTTTGATTTTGATTGGTGGCTGGCACCAAGTGCATTGCCACCACCTACTTCATGTCACTTTCTTCTGTAGTTTAGTTTCTGTAGTTTCTACAATTCTTCTTTAGCTTCCTCTCTTCTTCTCTAACATGTGAGTTGTCATTGTTGTTGTTAAGAAAAGATAAATGATAAAACTGTTTCTATAGCCCCGCACCAACACTGGTTGGTTGGATGGTTATTGGTTTGATTGACAGCTGGCATCCTGGATTGAACAAATGAACTGAAAGCAAAGTGTATGTAACTTTGATCCCTGTGATGTGCACTGTCATCCATGTAACGTGTACTTTGATCCCTGTGATGTGTACTTTGATCCTGTGATGTGTACTTTGATCCTGTGATGTGTACTTTGATCCTGTGATGTGTACTTTGATCCCTGTGATGTGCACTTTAATGCCTGTGATGTGACTGTTAAATGCAGTGGAGGAAACGGGGGTTGTCTTGTGTCTTCCTTTGGAGGAGGAGAGTGGAAGACTGACTCACCATATCCACACCCGCCCAGCTCGTGCGTCACAGGGGAGGAGCCAGTGTTTCCACGGGATAGTTTAACCGCGGTCGCTCGGCGGTGCCTGGAGTCCCAGAGCAGAGGAAGCAGAAGACGAACTTGACTTGGTCAATTAGAAGTTGGCACCCGGACTTGAATCTACTCGCTGTTGCGTCGATTCAGAGAAACCTTGCGCGCGCACAATGGCTGATAAAATAGACATGTTGGAGGACGCGAAGGCGTCCAACGGCGAGCGGCTCACCAACGGCATGAGCAGCCCGAAGGAGCGCGACCCCGAGCCGCTGGCCGGCCGGGTGAAGCGCATCGTGAGAAGCAACCTGCTGGTCATCCTCACCGTGGCCGGCGTCATCATCGGCGTCTTCATCGGACTCGGCGTGCGGAACGCCGAGCTGAGCCGGACCCAGATCATCTACCTGGGCTTCCCCGGCGAGCTGCTCATCCGGCTGCTGAAGATGATCATCATCCCGCTGGTGGTCTGCAGCCTGGTGTCCGGGTCGGCCAGCATCGACCCCAAAGCCCTGGGCAAGCTGGGCGGCTGGGCCATGCTGTTCTTCCTCGTCACCACCTTGATCGCCTCCGCCATCGGCGTCATCATGGCTTTCATCATTAACCCGGGCTCGGTGGGGATGGTGAAGCCGAGCGTCCACACCGAGGACGCCGCGGTGCCCGAGGCCAAAGAGGTGATCGACTCGTTCCTGGACCTCGTCAGGTGAGCGACCCCCCCCCCACTGTGTATTTACCCTCCTGGCTTCATTTAAATACGCCCATAAGACTAGAGCACGAGCCACGTGTTCTTGAATGAGCCTTGAGCTGTGTGTGTGTGTGTGTGTGTAGTGTAACAGCTACACACAGTTGCATCAGCTCTGTCCCCTGGCCCCCTCTGGTCAGAGGGACACTTGTCACAGACATTTCACAGGAGTCCAGTTTTAGAAGGCTCCCCTCAGACCCACTGGATTCCGTTTTAAAATGTGCTTTTTACTGCAAATTGGGTCTGTACATCACTAACACGTGGGGTGTGTAGCACGTGTGTGAGTTCTGTGACTGGCTGCTTTGTGGTGTGTGTGTGGTTTGTGGTGTGTGTGGTGACTGCAGTGAGAGTTTATTACTTTGAAATACAGCTGGGCAATATGGCCTCATATTTCTATTAAAATACAAATATAGTATTTAGTACATTAGTACATTAATACATAGTACACGTTTGAAGCGCCCCAATTGTGGTTTTAAACTCTTCTTTAGTATCAGAATGACTCATCAGATCGCTGATGTGTTTTACCGTTGATACTGAATCAGTCACTCGTTGCCCTCACGTATGGGAAGAAAGTGAGCTTCAGTTTTTGGGAAGACCTGTTCCCTCATTGCTTTCATTGTCCATGCCGTTCATATTAGATTCCTTGGCCTCTGCAGACTTAAACCCCTGTTATTTGCTCAGGGAAATCACCATATTCAGTCCTGTCCACCCATCCTGCCCTAAACTCCTCTGCTGGCTCCACCGTATAATTTCTCCCTAAATCCACAGCAGACAGAGGATGTGTTCATGAGGTGACTGGCTTTCCTCCTCCTCTTCTGAAGAATTGCGAGAGGCAGACGGGTTCTCAGAAGAACTGAGTCAGGGACTGAAATAGTGATTTGACTTGATCCTCTGACACATTTGTCCTCTGGTGGGTTTGAATGGAGAAAGGTCAAGCCTGCCCTTATTTATAATTAATCATTGGGAGGAAGTTGCATTATTAGTGTCCTTGGAGGTTTCGCCCTAAAAGAGATTAAAAAGCAGATTGTATTTGGTATAAATAAGGACTGTGTGGGTGGAGTCCACACCTACTATATCAGGTTCAGCTTGAAATGAAGTGGTTGTCAGGGGTTTTCTGGGCAGTATTTCACCGACATGCGTTGAGATGATTTAAACATGAATTCATAATCAACAGTGAGTCCCTGTTGTCTCATGTCCCACCTCCTCATCCTCACTCCCTCGTTCCTGTCCTATCCCTGGAAACACACTTGTAATCACTGGATACAAAAAAATGGGTTTGGCATTTTTCAAAGTGGTGTTATTTCAACAACTAGTGACAAAGTCCTGTTGTTCAATGAACGGCTGTAAAGTACCCACTACTCCAGATGGATCTTTAGCCGCACGTTCAGGACAGTAATGTTTATCTCGCGCAGCCCACGTGCCACCGCTGTACATTCACACACATCCCATTATCTCAATAAGCCAGCAGGCGAAACTCGTGTCGCTCATTAGAGTGAGCCCTCACACTTGGGGGGAGGGGGGGTCCTTTTAATTCACAACACAAAGGCACTGTGGGACTTTGACCGAACAGCTGTTCATCAAAGCGTAAGAACACAAACGGTAAAGTTTCTGTCCCGCACGCTGTTAGAGAACAAAGCCGCAGCTTGGGGACACGTGTGTTTAGCGCCGACCGGAGCCGCTCCTACATCATCCCATCCATCAACATCCTTGTTGACACATCTTATCTGCTGCCTTCTGTTTGTTTTCCCACTTCACCTCAGCACACAGACGACATACACAGGTGCTATCGGTCACCTGTGGAATTACTGACCATGCTTGTCTGCCCTTGAGTTCCAGGAAAGTAGAAATATTCATGTGGCCCCAGAGCGCTCAACATGCAGTAGTACACTAGCAAATAGAAGACATATTCCATGGGTTTCACACCACACACAGGAAAATGGAAAATGCATCCATTTCTTTTTACAATCTTTTAAAGACTGTAACGTAATTACACTCTCTTAACGTGTGATACAGTCTTGGTACGTGACCATGAAACTGAGAGATGAATGCAAACTATGTAGTACTGAACTGCAAAAGCCATTTTACAGCATTCCTTGCTTCCTGAAGAAGAGACCCGACAACCTCATTAGAAACGTTGTCAGTTGGCGTGCGTGATGTGGTGCAGCACGTTAGCATCGGTGGTTCTCCCCGGCCCTAATTCAGCTCTCAGAGCCACCATGCATATACCATGACACACACACACACACACTGTACAGCAGATGTTGGCTGCTGCTTAGTCCTCGAGGTAGCAGTGAGCTTAGCAAACCTAACAAACTTGTCATGTAAAGGCTCTAAGCTTAACTAGCTGGGAATCCAAACATCTATTATTCCACTGCAGTAGGCGTTCCCCTATTTATCAGACCAGGAAACGTAGACGTCAATGCAGCAAGCCTCAAACAATCAGCAGTCCGTCATACAAGAGACACACCTGCCTACTGACGCTCGACAGTTTATGATAAAATGAAAATACTTTCAGAACATACCTGTGCCTAGAGTGAAGTAGGTGCAACAAGTGATAGAGGAAGGATGTGATGAAGCGCGTCATGGTCTTAGACACTGAACTATTAATCTATCATACTCCTTATTGGGCTCTTTTGCCGAGCCAGAGTTCAGCCTGTGGGCCGGTTGCATGCCGTCGCCTGCTTGCTTCACTGTCGCAGTCACATGATGTCTAATCCTGATGCACTGAGGTTTCAATGAAAGCTAATGAATGGCTGCAAAGAGCTTGTGGAGTTAATGCCTTATTACTCTCAATCCATTACAGCAGCGAGTATCAGGAACACATGGTTTCATGAGTTCTTGGGAGGTTTAATGTGCAGTGGGTCCTGTGTACCTACAATGTATAGTGTGTGTGTGTGTGTGTGTGTGTGTGTGTGTGTGTGTGTGTCTTCGTTAGCAGAGAAAATAACCCCAATCAGAAATGGGGCACAGGGGATTTATAGTTAAATTCTCTCAGCTATTTCCACATGATCAACCTTGTGATTCTTTTAGTTTGAACCGTCTCTGAAGGGCAGATGACGCAATCGATCTCACACAATAGTGCGATTAATATATTTTTTGTTTTATCAATTCAAAGAGTTAATCAGGAATTATTCTAAACTTAAATGTGGACTTTGGTTGCTTGTAATTTCTTCTTACTTTTACGCCAATGTTTTTCCAGACATCCTGAACAAATGAGTTGAACGTGTATATTTATTCTTTTTTTTTTTTTTTGCCACAGAAACCTCTTTCCCTCCAACCTCGTGGCTGCTGCCTTTCAGTCAGTGAGTATCGCTCTATACGTTCAGATCATTATGGTAAACAATATGTCAGAGTTCAGTGGAGTGAAGGAATGTCACTTTCTTTCCCATCCAGTATGCGACGGGCTACAAGATGATTCAGAGGAACCTCACTGACGGAAGCCTCAACCTCACCGTGGAGAAGGTGAATGGCTCATACCATTCACTTTGTAAAATGGAGCGCTGTATTGTCGGGTGTGTGCTGACCTTTCTCAAATTCTGTCCGTGTCCTCAGCTGCCCATTCCAAAAGACCAGGATGGGATGAACATTCTGGGCCTGGTGGTGTTTGCCATTGTGTTGGGCGTGGCCCTGAGGAAGCTGGGAGAGGAAGGGGAGATCCTCATCAAGTTCTTCAACTCCTTCAACGAGGCCACCATGGTGCTCGTCTCCTGGATCATGTGGTGAGGGGCACCTGCATGTCTCTGGATCAGGAGGGATTCGAATTAATATCTGTTTAATTAGAGACTTTTTCTCGATGCCGTGTTGTATAATTATTTGATTATTGTTGTGCTGTCCCTTACCTCTCTCTCTCTCTCTCTCTCTCTCTCCAGGTACGCCCCTATTGGTATCATGTTCCTCGTAGCGGGCAAGATCGTTGAGATGGAAGAGGTTGACAAGCTGTTTGCCAGTCTTGGAAAGTATATTGCCTGCTGCGTTGTGGGACATGTCATCCATGGTGTACTCGTGCTGCCTGGCATCTACTTCATCATTACAAGGAAGAACCCATACACCTTCCTGTGGGGGATATTCACAGCACTGGCAACTGCCTTTGGAACCAGTTCCAGGTAATAAAACTTGCGTGTGTTTCCTCGAGGCTGACTGATGCATTCATTGTTCGATTTAGCTGAACACACATTTCTCAAATTTCTAAACGTATTTTTGGTGTATTTTTTTTTCTTGCCCCTAGTTATTTGTTCTAACTTCAAAAACATGTGTCCCTATTTGTCATTGTTTTTAGCTCTGCGACCCTTCCCCTGATGATGAAGTGTGTTGAGGAAAATAACGGCGTCTCCAAGCACATCAGCCGCTTCATCCTGCCCATTGGTGCTACGGTCAACATGGACGGAGCGGCTCTCTTCCAGTGCGTGGCTGCGGTTTTCATCGCTCAGCTGAACGACTACTCCCTTAATTTCATCCAGATCATCACCATCCTGTGAGTCCTCAAACACGGGAACACCCGCAGTTGCACAACTGGATTAAATATTACATCAAATTGTACACTTTGCAGATTTCACCATCTGCAATGCAGCGTAATGATTGTGTAAACATCCCCTAATGTGGTCCCTCCTCCTGTCAGAGTGACGGCCACAGCGTCCAGCGTCGGAGCGGCGGGTATACCTGCTGGCGGCGTGTTGACCCTGGCTATCATCCTGGAAGCAGTGGGCCTGCCAACCAGTGACATCTCTCTCATCCTGGCTGTTGACTGGCTCGTGTGAGTACAAGACCTTGTGTATTTCATGGGTAACATACTCCTAACTACATGGGCACTCGAAGGGCAAATCAGGTGCATCTTTTCAAAGCGGAGAAAACTCCCTGGATCTGACTCCTATCCACAGATAGTGTTGGACTGCGTTCTGATGCATTGTGTTATTCCCTGACTAAAGTAGTCATTGATCTGCCATGTCGTCCTCAGTGACCGCACCTGCACGGTGCTGAATGTTGAAGGTGACGCCTTCGGAGCCGGCCTCCTGCAGTTCTTTGTTGACCGTACAGCCAAAAAGGAGGAGGCCACCGAGATGAGCGAGATCAGAGTCGACGGCAGAGAACCGGCCGCAGCACCCGAGCACTCGCCGCTCATTAGCAAACGAGGCGGGGGAGACGGTGGGGAAGTTGCGAAGTGACAAGCGTTGGGCGAAAAAGATTCAGTCGTTTACACCCAGCTGCTGATATCACCGACGAACACCCCGCTTGTGACACTCCTGAAAGATTAAACCAGGCCCAGTTTTTTCAATTATTATTTTTTTATTATTTTATCTTTGACCCCCTTCTCTGAGAGGAGATGTGCACACAGAGAGGATGAACATGCACGGCGCAATGCAAACAAAAGCTCTCTGTCCTCAACACTTCTGCGGAGTCGTGTGGTTGACAAGCGTAGAAGCGGAAAATCAAAAGCAATGTTAAGCACAATTACTTGGGATTTCACTTTGAGGGACAGGGATACATGTACGTCTAGCTGCTGTCATGATTCACACTAGTGTTGCGTTTAGTTGCTCCTCTTCAATTTTAAAGTCAGAATTCTGTTCCACGTATACGTCCGTTAGCGTGTGACCAGTGACGCCCTGCAGCCAACGTCAGAGCTGGACCGGCAAAAGGAATGTTACAGGAAAGTATTGTTACGCACAAGTTGTGCTTGTGATTATTCGCCGTTTTGGTGGAACGCGTGACGAAGTCGGACTGTAAAGTTGATGAGGACGGCAACAGTTTGCTGAACTGAGCAAGACAACGTATCTGAAATATCCAGTTAAGGCTTGCTCGTGCTGTAAACACAATTGTATCATTGTGCTGTATCTTTAGAAGTTATAATACACTGCATTTTTATTATACACCCTTATAACCACTTTCCTACAAATTTTAACTCTAAGAAATTGGAACATTAAAGTCTGCAGGAAAATGGCTGCGGTATTCTATGACGAGCACAAATGTGTTTTTATTTGATTTTCTTTAATATATTTTTTTAACTTGGGTCAAAGGCTTTTATTAGTTTCTTATTGTGACTTGACTTATTTAAGGCCAATTGTTGTGCACAAGGCAATACATTTTATATTTATACTGCGTACTACGCTCACCAAATGAAATTCTAACCTCAGTAACATGCTAAAGATGAATGGTGGACCATTTTGTCGATGTGCATGGACACAAACATCAGCGACGACCTCAGGATCACCTTTCAAATGCAGACAGCTTCATCTTTATAGTTTAAGGAACCAAACACTCAGACTCACTGATGGAGCGAGCCTGTTGAACTCCTGGTGACGTTTTGCACGTGTAAACGACATCGTGCAAAAGCTCCAACACGTCTGCTGCAAGGATGTCCCGCTGTCTTCAGAGCGCCATTTCAAACTGTTAACATTTTGGCTGTCAGGGTCTTAAATGTTTGTTAATCATATTTATTTATCCCTAATCAAATTCCAAAGATGTTTTGACATGACAGCAACTCCAATTTCTCTTTTCTTTTTTGCAAGTGTTCAAGTGTAACTGGTTAGGGTTAGCGTTTATTTAATTGAATGTATTCGTTGTTGTCCTATTTTCTGGCTTGTGGGTGCGTGTCAAGCTCGTGGGGATTTTGCTTTTGCAGTGGGCTGAATGTCTCCGGAGAAAATGTCATGTACTGGTAAATGAAGAACTGTAAACGTCCATCTTCTTTAACCGCTTGAATTTTAGTCCTTAATTTCAGGTGCTACATTTATGAGGTACTAGTTTGGCAGTGCATCCCAAAATGGCTTCCTGGCAAGCCGAAGTAAGGTCTTATTTCATGTCGGTCCTTAGTACTTCAGTGTGAAGCATTGCCTGAAATATTGCAGTTTTGGTGCAGGGCTCTGAAAATGTTATCATTCCTTTCTGAGAAGTATGGATGTCTGACTAACTTAGTGTTGTGTGTCAGTGGGGTAGCAGGTAATGATTTTGTTACAATGGGGCTATGTTTTAATAAGGTTACAATTTGAATGTACTGTCTGTAGGTTTTAAAATAATAAAGGCCTTTTTTTACATCCACAATATTGCGCTCGAATGTTTCTCATTGATGTGAAAAGGTGCCCTTCGGAACGGTTTCCTGTTTCATCCAATGACCAACAATCCTGTGCTGAAAGACCTTTGAGAATATTATTTGTTACAGTGCAAACATCTCAAGTTGGAATCACTCATTACACTGGCTGCATGCATCACTCTGTGGCTGTGTCGTCTCCATTTTATGACTGACATCCTTCGTTTCCGATTCCAAAAAAAACCAGGCATACTTTGCTCTCCGTCATATAGATGCGCATCAAATTACCAGGCGGGGCACTGTACGGAGAGACCCTGTTTAACGATTGATGAGAGATGCACTGTGAGGAATCTGATATCTGAACATTCAAACCGAAGGCCGCTGTTAATGTTCAGGCGAGAGCAGAGACAGTCCAGGCTGGTTGCTGGGCTCAGCCCGTAACAAGGAAGCGAGCGGCATTGCTGTAACGTGACATTCCTGTTTGTCCTGTTAAAAATTCCACCAACACCTGAGCCCCTGCCATATGGCTGAGGAACTCCCACAATGCTGTTGACAGTAGGGATCGAAACTATTCAGCACCAATAGCTTGAGATACAAAGGAGACCAAGGCTTGCGCTGCCCCCTAGTGGTCAAAGAGATTTCCGGGAGCCTTTCCAATGATCATAAAACAAATCAGTAAAATCAGTCCGTGGCACAGTTTAGATGGCTTTATTTCACCGATTCATGAAATGAAGTGACAACTACATAACAACGCCACAGGAATCGTGTAGAACCTGGCTGTATGTCATTTTTAAGTATTTCTTTGAATATTTTTCATGAATTCAATTTTTATTTCAGTCGATACACAAATACATGCTCAGTACTCACACACACCACTGAGCAAACCCCCACTATTGATTTGCACATTCAGTCACCCAGCGGTGCAATCTGTCATCCAAACCATACGCCAACACTAACAGGAAGAGTTTTTAATTTTACTACAGGTTTACCAGCTTACCCACCACACTACAGTTGTCCAGTACCAATATAGCACTCACATAACATTCTTTCATTAACAGAAAAATTACTGAAAATAGAAAGAATCAGTGCAGAACAACGGAACACAGTGGAGAAATGTATAAAACACCTGTTAGACCGATGACTCCTTAAATGCCTTTAGAAACATGTATGTATAATCTTTGCAGCACTCATATTTATATCTCACGCATTTGCACTGGTCCATGTAGTTAAGAGCTTTCTCTTTATGGAGCTGATGTCAATGTACGAGTATGGGTTTCGAATGGTCATGCTCCAATTCCATGTTAACCCTTAAAAATAGAGATTGAAGCTTGATATTTTACAATTTAACTTTATTAAAAATAAATAGTATAAATAAAAACAAAAAACAAATACAACTCAAATATGTCGTATCGTATCGGTCAGGCTTTAAATTAGAGTGAGAGAACCTGACCACACTTGTGTTTATACAGTTGGTACGGTTGTCAGTCAGTCATTGTGGCATCATACAAGTTTTCAGGTGTCATCTTATATACTGATTAAAAAAAACATGTTGAGTTTCATAATTTGCTCCTGTCCAGCCTCTTTTTTGACGGGTTGGGGTACTGGGGGTTCTCGATCACCCCCTCTCCGAACTTCAGCTCCAGGAAGGCCCGGTGGTTGTTGGGGCCATAGGCAGTGATGCCAGCAAAGGTCATGGGGATCAGCGGCTGCAGGAAGTGCTCTGGGAACTCCACGTCTTGTTTGTGCTCTGTCCACGTGTCCTTCGTCATGACGCTGTTGCGCGAATAGAATGGCCACAGGTCAACGTGCAGGTGGTTCGCCTCGCTGTACTGGACTCTGTAGAAGTCTCCCTCCACCGCACGCTCCCAGACGTAGCCGTTAGCGTCCACAAGGGAGCCCGAGTCCAGGTTTTTCAAGTGATCGCAGTTGGGCACGTCCTCCAGGTAGATGCCCAGGTCCACATCGTAATCCCACGGGATGATGTCTTGATGGCGGATGGCGCCCAGCAGGGTCCCCCCCTCCAGCCAGTAGCGCACGCCCGAGCTCTCGAGGATATTGATGACATACTTGGTTGTTTCCCTGAGCGCTCGCAGACAACAGGGAGGAGTCCATCGATCCAGATAAAGGTAGTCAGGAGTGTCATCCTGCACCGTGCCAAAGCAGCGAGGTGTCTCTTTGCTGCAGCCGTACCACTGCTCCTTCCCATCAGACATCAGGAGGCGCTTGAGGCCAAAGCTCCTCATGAGCTTCCCAGTGGCCTCCTTCAGCCGGGTGTCGGCCTTCCACTGGTTGTGAGCGGAGCTGAAGAGGGGCCGGTGGTTGGCAGAGAAGCAGGGGCTCTCCAGCAGCTTGACCTTCCAGCCCCTCAGGGCGGTCTGGATGAAGAGCGAGGAAAAGAGGGGCCGGCCCAAAGGGACGGAGAGGTTAAAAAGATCCTCAGTCCGAATGAGGACTACAGCATCTCCTTGTAAAGCCGTGCACACACTACCGCTGCTCCCAGACGCCGCCGGGGAGTAGGTAGTTGTCCACTCTCTGAGGTTCACCCGCAGGTGGAGACACTGCACGGCAGATCGAGCCAGCACCGGTGCAGCCACCAGCCTCACGGGCCCCCCGCCCTCACCCTCCAGTTCCCTGATCAGTCTCTCTATGGCCCGAGGTTGCTCGAGCTCCACCCCATCGGGCACCAGCAGGACAAACTCTGTCTGGACGTGGAACTCTGGCCTGTGAGCTTGGGGAGGCTGGTCCGGGCTGGGGGAGAGCACTAGCAGCCGAGCCCCCTCTGAGAGCACCAACGGAGGGTACGGTGGCGTGTCGGCCACGGCGAGGAAAGGAAGCTCAGGCCTCTGGCGAAGGAAGGAATTGGCCACATCCCCAACGTAATTCTCAAAGTTTTCAAACTCCCTGAGAAGAATCGTCACACGTGGGCCACGGTTGTGTCCCTCCCCCCCGACCACTCCGGGCTCACCTCCCCCAAGACCAGAGGCCGGTAGGGCGGCCCTCCTCGTGCCCCTACCCAGTTCCTTCCTCTTCTCCATCATTTGCTGCTGGGCCCGAGACACGTAGTAGAGGATGAGGAGGTTGAGAACGATGGCGCCAGATAACAGGCCCTGGCAGAAACTTATACGCATGGCCGATAGCGTTTACCTTCCAGTTTCTCTCAGGAGCTAAATTGAAGGGAGAAATCCGACGGCGGGGTTAGTTCTCCATTAGTCTCATAGTGGGACGATGAGAGTTGTGAACGAAAACCTGTGAACAGCACAAAACGCTTATGGTGAAAAACGAGTCCTATATCATCATCATCAGTTCAATGTTAAAGTGATAAAGCCCCAGCTTCACTACTCACCTCATCTGTTTCACTCTTCGGCCCATTCACCAACACTAAGCAGCCAATCAAATCGTCCATTCACCATGTTACTAACGTGACTAACGTCCTTTCACCTGCAGTGTCCCTGCGGGTCCATGTCAGTCAGCTGTGGTGAGAGGAGCAGAACCAGGCGGGATCAGCGGTGCACACACAGGTTGGATAATATCTGAGGCCGCGGTGGAAATGGACGCTGCAGCATCTCACAGGTGAGGCCGACGCAGTCCCTCAGCTTCAAAACATTTCATTCCTACGGAACACATGATCAGCCACGGAACCGACCGTACGATCCGTCCATGATGTTGTGTGTGTGCAGCAGCCAGAGGAGGACTTCTGGTGCTACTCCTACAGAATAAAAGCCCAAGGACGACAAAATAAAATACATTAAAATAAAATAAAAATAAACCATTATTTTTTTTTAACAAATAGATGAATGGTTCGTTATAATAAATTACATGAATGACATTGTTTTCATTCTGAGATTTTTACATTCTATTTTCAGGTTGCAAAGGTTTCAGGTTTGGGAAAATCATAAAGAGGTTTGACTGAAATTTGTTCCCTTGCATTCTGTTTTTGTTTTTCTATTTTCTTAGTAAAGTTTTGTGTGCTATGTCATTTTGTTGGTGGACTAAACTTGGCATGTCACAGGATCTGTTGTGGAATTGTTTTTGCTATACATTCAAACGGAAACGAGGTTGAGGATGATTCCTGCCACCTTCACTGTCCTTCGAACGAGACTGCTCACAAAATGGCAGGAAGTCGACTCCCCTGGCGACTCACTGGTTGTGTGCTACAAAACACGGATCTTTATTTGGCAGGCACTCCGGACATTTCACACAGCGAACACAGGGAGGAGGGAACTAATCCGGGATTTACAAAATAAGAGTTTCACGCATAATCTCAACAATTGTTTTGAGCGTGGCGTATTTAGTCTCTATATTCTGACGTTTTGTTTTCCCGTGTGATAATGTATATATTTTACAGCACGTATGGAACTGAACAGGGCGTGATGTGACAAACATGTAGTGTGGTGGGGATTTATTGTGAAGGTGCGGATAACGGAAGTGTAGTGTTCCTCTGAGTGAATAGTAATTTTGCTCGGTGCGTGTGAGGAGGAAGAAAGGAGCTGTGTGCTAGTGAAGTGCACCAGGGGGAGAACGAGGCTGCGGGCGACTGGCTCTTTTCATTATTATTGTTCGCACACGGCCCGTTTCCACCTCCGTGTCCTGGCGAGACATTGAACGGTGAAAATGGAGGCGGACAGATCCGGCGGAGGACCAAACCCGAACTCCGGCGGCAGCAGCGGAGCGGGGCGCAACCCTAACGGGCCCAAATCAGCACCGGGCCAGGCGACATCAGCCGCGGGGACCGGGGCCATGGCAGCGGCGGCGGCGGCAGCAGCAGCCGGAGCCGGAGCCATGCCCGGGTCGTCGCAGCCCCGGGAGCTGCAGGACGGGGACTCGGGTATGACGCTTCCTGGGATCCTGCACTTCATCCAGTACGAGTGGGGACGCTTCCAGGCCGAGAAATACCGCTGGGAGGCTGAGAGAGACGAACTCAGGGTAAATCTGTCGATTATTTAGCCTGCGTGTGCGGCATTGAAGGTGGATACAGGCCAGTGGTGACACAGGAGCTGCTGCACTGTCGCTTTGTGACTGTACACATGCCCCACAGTCAGGATGACAACATGCTAACGGGCTAACATCTCATCGTACTGTACACGAGCTATTATTACCAGACAGTCCACCGAAGGAGCTAATGCTGATCACAACCCAAACATCCAGCACATTACTCTAAACAGAAAATAAACGATTCCCAGGAAGCACCATCCTTTGTAATATAGAGCCCTTTGGATTTCTATATACTCCATCACGTTTCAGTTGTAAAGATTTAAACCACAACAGTAAGATGCAATCTACGTTTTTTAGTCAGCCTGCGGAAGTTGGTGCTGATAAGAAGTAAGCGGGATAGGTAATTAGTGATGAGGCGTGGCTACCCTGAATTTGTGCAGGTATACACCAAGCATCTCCCTGCACCAGACTCCATTCAAGGAAGTCTTTATTTTGGGCATTTGAATGTGAACATGGATTGTAAGTTGCCAGTAATCAGCTTTTATATAACGATACACATTCACACATCAAGTGATCTGTGGCTCGGCTACTGTAGTTAAAAGATAAACAGCTCTCAGGTTCATGGTACAGTCACTGTTTGACAGTGGGAGCCGTTGAGAGCTGCCAAAGTGGTGACCTCGCTCGAGGAAGAAGCTGTAGAATGAGGGATAGTTTGATTGTAATAATTTTTTTCAATTCACAAAAAGACACAGCGACCCGGTAGAAGATGGTGCTCAGGGTGACCTTTGAACATAGGCTGACAGCTTTCACTTTCCTGACTAAATCCCATTTTTACAGCACACTCCTTTCCGATGAAGGTGTCTGAGGCGTGATTGTAGTGGACAGTTATTTGCTGTAAAGCAGTGTGATTGTACAGCTCGTGGCGTTGGAAGGAAATCGGCACACAGGCGGATGAATCAGCGTCGTGGTGTTTGAACATGACTGATATCTATGTCTTGCAGTGCAGTTCCTCACTATCATTCAGCCTTTTGACTGAGTTTAGCACCGCTCCATCTACAGCTTATCTTTTTGGCTGGAGCCAGGTGGGTTAGCGAATTGCAAATGGCAATAAGAAATACCCACATGAATGTGTGTGTCTCTGGTGTAGAAAATGACAATGAGCAAAGCATGCGTCCTCCGGTGGCTCCAGTTATTTGGGCAGCAGAACACAGAGGTGGTTCTGTGCAGCTGTCCTATATGCATGTGTGACTCGGAGCATTGCCGGGCAGGATTGTGCTTACTCGTCAAATTGTTCCAGGATTAAGAAAGGTTAGGAAAACATGCATACCAGGATGTTTTCGCTCTGCGTTTGGGATGAAGAACAGTTCACCTTTTCATTCCTTTACTCATATGTTTTCTTTTCTACTTCTAACCTCCCTTTTATAATTTCCTGGAGTCTATGGCACTGATGAAACCACAGATACAGGAATATCGGCCTCTCTGCTGTCACTGTGCTTCTCACTTTGCCCCAACTCAAACCTATGTAGTTATAAATAGGAGCTTGATAAAATATGGATGAACAATAACAAACCGGCTGTGCTCTCTTGCTTTTATAGGCGCATGCGGGATGAGACTAGGAATAGAAGTCAAAAGCAGGTCATAGTCGTATCCAACACGCCATTAGTGCTTGTTATGAAACTTTATTTACGTGTGCGCGTTTGGTGCACATGGTCTGATTTCACAGGCACTATTAGCACCACGTCCTGTGCTGAGAGAAGGAGCAGCCCGCCGGAGTTCCAGGCTGAAAGATTGACCTAGCTTACATTTTTAACACCCACAGGCCACAAAGACTGTGGCTTTTGTTGCCAGCCTGTTTGCAGGGCTCTCAACGTGCCAGTTAGCATAGCCCCTGGTGATTCACTGTCACGTTGGCGACGCGTTGTACATGTGTTGACAGTGACATGACATTTGCGTGATATTCTGTGCGTTTCTGGGATTCAAACAACAGACAGGGGAGCTGAACGAGACACATCTTATGAGTGTGTTGCAGTGTGAGACCGTACCACATGTGCCGTCTGCCAGTGTGTTTTTTTGGTGTAAAAGGCCACCTGTGGTGCTCTGTCTCCGGTGACAGGCTTGGAATTAAGGCCCCTTCCAGCTCCAGGCCAGGTGGGACGTCCCAGCATGACCGTGGGACTGCAGCACAGGGGACAGGTGGCAGTGGCCTTGTCCATCCGTCCTTCAGACACTGCACAGCTCTGCCTTTAGTAATTAGGTTGTTATAATAATCTTCATTATAACATAACAGGACTAAGCTGAACTTACTGTAACAACAGAGGTAAAGGTCTTCTCCTTTACCTGCGTCTTTCTTATTTCCAGCTAATAATTAATTAATTCTATTGACCATGTCAGTAGTTGTGTAGCAAAGTGTAGTGGTCACCCATGACATGGGTCCCCTGGGTGCACATCTCTAACTAGAGGATTTTATATTTGTTCTTTTTTTCTGTGTATATAATTTTCTCTGCTTTGTTGCAGATTATGATATTAACTCTAAGAGAATAATTTCATGATTCGAAGTAATTTTCCTTCTCACTTATTACCAAAGAACTTTAGGCATAATGTAGGGAGCAGCCACTGTTTCAAATAAATACTACACACACGCAGACGCTCTCCATGTATTTTAACTGAGACTCCATCAAAGCAGTCAACGCTGTCCCAGAAAAGTTCATTGCTCTACTTGTTGGCTCACGGATTCTCTCATGGGGATGAAGGGATGAGAAGATGGAGGGTGGCCAGTGGAGGAGGAAAGCTGCCCTTGACCCTGTTCAGCAGCAACAGACAGAATAGGCTAAATATTCCAGGATGTGAAACACTGAAAAGGTCAGAAGGGGTAGGCCACTTGGATCGAAACCCGCCCTCAGGAAAGAGATCAGATGGCACGACGGGTTCACTCGCAACACCTTTAATAGCCAGTCAATGGCCCTGTTTTCATTCCATTCTGAACCAGGCAAAGGACGGAATAACAAGGGAAACGAAAGTTGTCACTTCTCCATAATGCATTGGACTGATGACACAGTTGGTTTACCTCCTTGCACACTCAAAGCTGTGTTTGCCCCTGCGACAGCCAAGGCGGCCAAAATGTTGTGAATCCACTGAACCTCTCAAAGATAAATACTGTAAAAAGGAAGCATGAGTAAAACAAGGTCAAAGCTAAATAACGAGATGGATGTGATGGATAAAGAGTCACACCGAACCGTAAACTGACATCCATCCTTCTGTTTTGGCTGCCTTTATGTATCAGGCAAAAACTGTTCTTAAACTGTGCGTGACCTCGTCTCTGTCTTGGCCAACAAAGCAGCGTCAGGGATTTGAAGTATTGAGCACTAGTGGGAACCTGTCGTTCCAGGAACACAACATGACACTCTCTGCAACACAAGGGCGGGATGGTTATCTGCCTGCCTCTGCTGTGTGTGTGTGTGTGTGTGAGCAGGTCATAGCTTGTCTCTGTGGGCAAGGAGGTGTATAAATGCACGGGCTGCCCCTTCAGTGTGACATAGACACATTCCATTTAGAGGTGGAAATGACGACCTGCTGATTCAAAGGCTTTAGGTCAGAATTCGGTTTGTTTGTTTTTAAGCTAAGCCACTGCAACCCAGTTCAGTTCAGGACAGATTAGACCTCCATAAGAACTATATACAAAGAGAAACGCTCGCAGCCATGCTAGGACATGCTGGGATGTTGTGCTTATTCATAGAACCCAATTTCAATTCAGTTGACTAAATATGAGCTTAGATTTTTTTTCCTCTGTGAACCCAGGATATAATGCATAGTGTTCTGATATCTGAACCTTCAGAGCCCATGACAGTGTTTATCTTTTACTATGTCAGCCTGGAACAAGCCCTCTTTGTTTCTGTGGAATATTCAAATACATTATTGCATCTACCACTAAAACACACGCATGTGCTGCACTATTACTACTGTGTGTCACTGTAAATACTCCCTCGCTGCTGCTGCTGCTTCAGTGACCGCTGTGCCAGCTGCTTTCATGCACCATACACCCACAGCAAGTGATACTGTATAGGATTTCATCTACTCAAGGCTGAAGAGACATGTTTGTGTTTTGTGTCACGCTCACTTGAATCCTTTCCTTGGATGGCCTTCTGACGGCCGCCCCTCTTTCTGTAGGACCAGTGTAAACCAGGTAAAGTTGTGGGTATTTCACAGCCTCTTAGATGATGTCTGCAGTGTTGACATGCTGGGGTTGACGATCATCTCCAAAATTCTCAGATTAGCATATAAAATCACATTGCATTAATCAGGATTACTCAGCAGCAGCAGTAGGAAGGTTTGCTTGGCAGATTATCCTGAGCTTCCCTTGCTCTCCTAGCTGATTACATGAGTGTATGACTCTGCATGAGTGTGTGTGTGTGTATATATTCTCGCTTTCCTGGATGATTGACTACCCTTTCAAGTAGACCGAGTGCTTGCCCCATGAGATAGTGTTTTTAGACCGCTCTAGTTTTGCAGAGCTGCGTATGCGTGTGGGAGCAGCCTCGTGGACTCGGACAGGGGGGGCGGGCGTGCACGGGAGAAATGGAGTGTAAAACAAGCAGCGTTAGTGCTCCAGCAGCCCTCGGCACAGAGGGAGGAGAGACACAGAGTGGAAATACAAAACTGTTGTCCTCACTATCACCTGCGTGCAAATCCTGAGAGAAGAAACAGTGAGTCTTTTTTTGTGGGATTTTTTTTCTGGGGCATAATTGTCCTCCAGCCAACAGAGGGCAGGTATGAAGGACAAACCAATTACAAAACAAACTAGAGAATGTTTCTTTCAAAATAAATTCATCGTCCCCCATTTGTTTTAAAAATCCTCCTTCACACAAAACAAATGAATAAAGGAAGAAATAAATAATTAAATACATCAATAAATACAATGAATGAAGTGTTTGTATTTCTACATATATGTATTGCTGAATATTTTATTTTCCTCATTTGAACAACATCAGTGTGTATTTCTACATTTGTTTTATTATTTTTGTATTTATTTCCTAATTACCTGATTAGGTAGATGGCTTTAACTGTTGGATAGATCTGTTTTGACTTTGCACAGGAGCTTTTGAATTAGTTTTGCTCAACAGTTTTGAGGCAAAAGATTTGTATTTCTTTGACAAGTGACTAGAATGGGCCGTGCACATCTATTTCCTCAAGGTAACAGTTATCAGTGAGGAAGGAAACGGATGTAAAAAGGAGAGCGGAAGCAGACAGAGGAAGGATATGTCTTTAAAAACGGGTATTTGAGTTTGGCCGGCGTTTCTTGTTTTTCCCTCTTCTGCAGATGCCTTGGTTTGGAGAAGTTAAAAATAAGAGCTCTGCTCCACAACCCTCTATTTACTCCTGGGTTCTCAGAAGTCACAGTTGCTGGGCTCGGTCACATCAAACCTTTTTTTTTCCCTTCAAGCGCACAGTCTTTCCTTGTGATCTCTGATAATATCGTGGCCCAGTTTTTACTTTTCACCTAGAACTGAGCCAGTACATGCTTCAACTCAGTTATGGCTGAGGTAACATCCACACTACACTTAATTAGCCTCTTCTATATGTGTAATTGTGTGGTTGAGTTCCTTACCATCGATGTGTGTGTGTGTTTCAGGCTCAGGTGGCGTTCCTGCAGGGTGAGAGGAAAGGGCAGGAGAACATGAAGCAGGACCTGGTGAGGCGGATCAAAATGTTAGAGTACGCCCTCAAACAAGAGAGGTATGACCAATATCGGGAACCCTCGCAAATGGTTCAGCCATAGACTTCCTTCTAATATTTGCCTATAATGCCACCCTCCTGTGGTCTTATGTGGGGTTGCAGGGCGAAGCACCAGAAGCTGAAGACAGGAAATGACCAGAGTCCAGGAGACAAGAAACCAGAGACAGAAGCAGACCAGCGTATGTTTTACCCAACATTCTCATAGGCTGCTATTTAGAAATGTTCTACCATCAACTGCTGCTGTGTCTCTTCCTGCTCTCTTCTGCTTTTTCTGCTCATGCCCTGCTGTTGCATCACTGCTTCATCTTTTTTCTGTAGTTCCCAATGGGCCGGCTGAGTCAGACACTGAGCCGGTCAATCAGATGTCCTGGAAGGAGGGACGTCAGCTATTACGCAAGTAAGACCTCTCCGTCATCCTCTCCTTTCATCCTGTTCCCATACTTGCTTTTAATTTGGAATCCAGACTGGAAGGACTCATTTTTTTTATCTGTGCCTGTAGATACCTGGAGGAGGTGGGTTATTCAGACACTATCCTGGACATGAGGTCTAAGCGCGTGCGCTCCCTGCTCGGGCGAAGCAGCCCAGAGGCCAATGGGCCTCCAGCCAGCGAAACCTGCCCTGAGCCTGAGCCCCGGGCCGGGGGGGAGTCGTTGTTGGTCAGACAGATCGAGGAACAAATCAAGAGGTGAGACTCTGATGGCTGCTTGTGCACTGGTCACAGTTTGTATGTTACATCAGATCATTTGTCACGTGTTAAGGTATTATAGAATCTATGGTATGTAGGCCATAGATTTTCAGCCTAGTACCACCCCTCATAACAATTGGCCTAATTTACTCCCCATGTCCGAATGTAAAGTAGATAAGCTGCTTCCTGTTTATACTGGTAAATACTTGCCAAAGTCACATTTATCACAATTTAAACATGATATTGTGTGTGTATCCTGTGGTCATCACATCTTTAGCTATTTTCCCAAACAAACTCAACTTTATTCATCCAAGTTGACGTGAACTGTTTTGTAGGAATGCGGGCAAGGAAAGCTCTAAGGAACGTCTGGGCGGCTCAGTGCTGGATAAAATCCCATTCCTGCACGGCTGCGAGGATGATGACGAAGACGACAGCGACGAGGAAGACGACTTCCAGGGCATGGCCACCGACTGCATCGATGGAACGCGCAAAAACAAAAAGTCTCGTGTAAAGGTAAGACGACTGTTTAGTGGCACTTGTCTCCTATCGTACCTAACCCGAACCCCTGACCACACTCCACTCTGTTCCTGTGTCCAGATGGGCACAGAGCCCATGACCACAGACCTGGACCCAGAGGACGAGGAAGACGAAGACGACTCGGAAGATGCCCTCGGAGAGTTCGACTTCCTGGGCTCGGGGGAGGATGGGGAGGGGGCGGGAGAGGCCCGGATCTCAGGGGACGGACGGGAGTTAGGTACGCTGTTGCCATAGCAACACCATCAGCACCAGCACTGCCAGAATCACTGCCACCAGTGTATTTGTCTTCCTTGCCCTCCCCTTCTTCCCCCTTTTGCTCACCTTTTTATCTTTTACTTCTCATTGTGTCCTGGCATCTCTTCTTGTCAATAAAACCAGCTTCTTTTCCCAACCACCTGTCTCTCTGTCCTGTTTCGCTGTGTAGCTGTCATCTGTCTCTAGGTATATTTCCTTTCAGGGTCATTTCACTGGTTTCCATGCATGCTGCCTTCTCTTTTTACACTTCCACATTTCATTCTGAGTCATATTTACTCTGTAGCCCTGCACTTGTATTGATTTCACCCTTTAAAAGAAAAGAAGCTGTGACTTTCTATTTTTGTATCATGTATTTCGAGAATTCTTAAAGTCTGTCCTCTTGCCTCCACCTACATTGGTCTATGTTTCATCTGTCGGCCTCTCCGCTCTTCCTCCGCCTCTCTGCATGACTGGATGTTTTGTGTCTCTCTCCTCTTGCCGGGTTCAGAGAACCGCAGGAACAAGTTACAAGGCATGATGTCGGACTTCCCCCCTAAACCTACCCCGCCCCCTTCTGTTTCGGGACAGGCTCGCCCTGGAGAAGGTAAGACTTCCCCACCAAATATGTCCCATAGCAAATGGTAGCCTATCACCCAAGTGTTCTCCCTCCGTCTCCTCTGTGTCCTACACTGCATGAGAGTGGCTTAGACATTGTGGTGTAAGTTTCTCCTGAACTTATAAATATTTCCTTTGGAACAAAGTGTGGGAGTGAAGCAGCAGGAGGGATGGACTCTTTGTCTTTAGGGTCCTGACACTTGAAGAAGTATTCTATGCTTTTCCACCTCCAACCTTCAGGTGGCGCCCTGGGTTTCTCCTCTGACGTCTTCATCATGGATGCTGTTGGAGGAGGAGACATGAACCTTGGTGAACTGGCTGATCTCACTGTTGCCAATGACAACGATCTTTCCATGGATGTAATTATACAAGTTGTTCTGGTGTATCCACAGATTTTGTCCAGACTGCACGTGCACGCCCGGAGCTCATTAGTGTTTGTTTTTGAACGCCCCAGATGCAGGACAACAGAGAGGAGTTTAAGAAGACGTGGAACCCACGTTTCACTCTACGCAGCCACTTTGACGCCATCCGTGCTTTGACCTTTCACCCCAGCCAAGCGGTGCTGCTCACAGCCTCCGAGGACGGAACACTAAAACTATGGAATCTCAACAAGGCCATGCACTCTAAAAAGTAAGAACCACACGGGAATGGAGGATGGAACTCAAAATATTAGGAGAAGCTGATAAGTAAATTACAAATGACTGTGTCCATCCACAGGAACGCAGCTTTAGATGTTGAGCCCATCTACACATTCAGAGCGCACAGGTGAGTCTGAGACACGAGAACTGATCCACACCTGGTGCTCAAGCCTATCACTGACACGCGTGCTCTTACAGTGGAGCTGTTCTGTCACTGACCATGGGTGAGGATGGAGACTCCTGCTACAGCGGGGGGCTAGATGGAACCGTCAGGTGTTGGAAAATGCCAGACCTCAACGTGGATCCTTATGACAACTATGGTCAGTCACTCCCAACTGGATGGTTTCTAAGTAATGATCACATCCCTATTAATGTTACGGTTTATGTGCATCCAGATCCTGGCATCGAGAGCAGTGTGCTAGCAGGTCATGAAGACAGCGTATGGGGTCTGACGTACTCGGCAGCTCACCATCGTCTTGCCTCGTGCTCGGCCGACGGCACCATTCGCATCTGGGACCCTCAGAACTCCGCCCCCTGCCTGTCTGTCTTCAACAAGGAAAGAGGTAGGCTTACGTGCTCAGCGTTTGACCTTTCCTGTTTGTGCCAACGCTGCAGCGGTTTCATTCTCTCCTGTTTTCTTCCAGAGCACGGAACGCCCACCTCTGTGGCCTTCGTGGCTACTGACCCCAACCAGGCGGTGGTGTCATTCGACGGGGGTGAGACGTTGCTCTACGACCTCAACACGGAGCAGAGCATCATCGCGCTAGAGACGCAGACCAAGGATGGTATGTTTGTATCAGGGGTCTTTACAGAAGAAGCAGTACATCTCTCCATCAGACAAGTTAAAAACAGAACTTTACTCAAATGGCACAAGGAAAATCAAACAAAGGAGCCTCAGTGATTTAGAATCATATAAATGAGTAGTTGGTGTAAATAAGCATTGACAAAGAACAGACATTAGCTATAGAATTAGTCTGAAATCAGGGGGAGTGAAGTCTAAAATCTTAGGGCTTTGATGGCAAAATAATATGAATAATGAATAATGCTCGCAGGCAGTGAACTGATCAACCGAGTGGTCAGTCACCCATCTGAGCCCATCTCCATCACTGCACACGAGAACCGCACCATCCGCTTCCTCGACAATAAGTCAGGTATGTGCAGGAGCTGTTTTATTTCCACATTGTTTTGATCCCCCCCCCCCTCCCCCCCCCCCTCGCCCCCCCCCCAGGATGCAAATACATGGAACCAATGACTGCGTGTGTTTTCACAGGCAAAGTGGTCCACTCAATGGTCGCTCACCTGGATGCAGTCACCTGTCTCACTACAGATCCAAAAGGCACTTACCTCATCTCTGGCAGTGAGTACTCAGCATTTTCAAAACATTATAGTGTTATATATATATATATAGTGCTGTGTGTGTCCCACTGTGTTGTGTTTTCATAAAATATATTATACCCAACACTTTTGGATAATAAACAAAGAATTGATTCGCACAAGTCAACTTATTAAGTTCGTGTGTGGGAGTGGGACTATTTCAGGATTTGCATTTAATTTAAAACAAAGACAAAAAACCCCAACATGGCTCATGTTTAGACTGAGAACTGTCTGCTCTGTCTTGGCTATAGTTGCAGTGTAACCCAATGCATCATAATGTGTGCAATAAGTGTATTTGTAGGTTTCTTTTCCTTCCACTCAACAGTGATCTTTGCTCCTCCATAACTTTGTTTCTGTGCTCCCTCGGCCCCCTGCAGGCCACGACTGCTCAGTGCGCCTGTGGATGCTGGACAACAGGACGTGCGTGCAGGAGATCACAGCCCACAGGAAGAAGCATGACGAGGCCATTCACGACGTGGCCTTCCACTCTTCCCAGCCGTTCATCGCCAGCGCCGGCGCAGATGCACTTGCCAAGATCTTTGTCTGACAACACTTCCATCATGGGCAGAGGCATTTTTTTAAAGGTTCTCTTTCTTGTCGGGTCATTGCATCTGTTTGACAGTTAGTTAAGCTTTATTTACATGATTTTTTTTCCTTTTAGAGTCCTACACCGGGGCCAAAACCGACTGAAGACTACAGTGGATGAATTTCACCTACTTAAACACACACACACACACACACACACACACACACACACACACACACACACACTCTTGTCCTGCGCCCCACCGGCTGGGTCACTGACACAGGACGTCACCTCCCCATGATTCCCAACTGTTCTCTGATGCCTCAGTGACTTCTTGTAATACTAACCACACTTCTTTTTATAACTGTAACTGCTCCGTTTTCAAATAATCACGACTGAAGTGACACTTTTCTACACTACAGTATTAAGCACTGCTTTTTTTTCTTCTTTTTTGTTTTGCAGTTTGCTAATTATTGCCAAGCACCGTGTGTGTGTGTGTGTGTGTGTGTGTGTGAGGGCGTGTGTGTGTGTGTGTGTGTGAAGAGAATCACGGAGGAACACACTTGCACTGCACAGCGCACAAATGCACCGTTGCATTTCATTTCAAACTTTTTGTTGATGCCGAAATTTTGGTTGAGTATCACAGACTGTTTGGAGGCGGGGTTTAAAAATGGTAACTGTTCCCACTGTTCGGCAGAAAGCATCCAACCAGCCTCTGCGACAGGAACCCAATGTATTACATTCCAAAGACTCCAGAGTAAGTGTGTGTGTGTTGTGTCGTATTCGGGGTTGGAGAATGTTTAACTAACTGATGTGTGAGAACTGAGGAGGCACAAAACAGTCACTAACCAGTATTGAACACACAATAGCTTTATTTTAAACCTAAACACAAACACGCCAAGTCACATTGTGTGAATGCGTCCCTAAGATTCTGCCTCTAAATGTGTGTGTGTGTGTGAGAGAGAGTGAGGGACAGAATGTAACCCTGATGTACAAGATAATGTACATATTTACACAATCATGGCCCATTTCTACACACTCAGCGTCATGAGGGCAAAGTTCAAGTCCAGTCATCTGCAGGGGTGTGAGAGCGGTTTGTATCCTCGTGACAAAAGACGCAGATTGTGTCGTGGAGCTTTTTACTGTACAGAAGAGCGTGAGTGAGTGTGTGTGTGTTTGTGTATGTGTGCGCGTGCACTAGTTCAATCACGGTGCTATGAAAGACCTCTTCAGTCTCGGTTCAGAATCAGGGACCTGTTTTTGCGCGAGTGTGTAGAAGAGTGTTTTCCCACTCATCGGGCTATAGATGTTTTCTCTCTTTCATCACTTCACTAACTGCCGTCATGTTTCGGAGCTCGCGGTCACTGTAAACGTTCGAGGGGTGTGGTGAAGGTCGGCGTTGATGGGTTCAGGCCTGACGAGTGTACAGAGCTGCTGATCCTTTTGTCACAGCAAGGACCATGTGAACTGTCTTTTTTTTTTTTTTTCTTCATCGTGACGTTCGTGCCAGTTTGTCGGCATATAGACGTGTATTTATTCAGGCTTTTTACGGAAGAAAAAAAGCTCTGCCACTGGGCATGTGTTGTGGTTCCCTCATCTAGTTGGACGGTAGCACGTAGCCCAGAGATCCTGCGGCCTAAGGCAGGGCTGTTTCTGCTGAGGCATTCTGGGAGAAGTGGCTCAAAAAAAAGGAAGGAAAAGAAAAGATGAAAGTCTACTTTGAATTCAGCCTCTCAGAGCCAGGAAAGAAACAGTGGAGGAACTTCACATCTGCCCGTCTCTTTCTCCTGCATTTATTCTGACAGCCGCAGGACACACGTTTGTTAGACTCGTTTGTGAGAAAATTGCCCCCATTGCTTTCATGCTACTTTGACCGGTCGTGTTAATCTGTTACCTCAAGAGAACCGATAACATCTGGCATTAAAGCGGCCGTCAAAGCAGAAACCCTCCTTCTCTTCAAAGATTACAGGGTCACACTGGGGGGGGGGGGGGGGGGGGGGATCCCATGGGGGGGGTCAAATGTCAGATCCCATTGGTTCAGCGTAGCCTAGAGGGGAAACACTCTGGAATCAGCGGGGACGCTAGCACGTAGAGGTTGTTTAGTCTCAGAACAGGGTGGTTGATGTGTATTTCTACTTTCTTTGACGTGAATCTGTCGGAGAGAACACGCAGGTGCAGCTACGTTCTTGTTCAGCTGCTGTGCATCGTTCTTATCACATGAATTTACTGCTTGGCTCCATGTTGCACTACATCTAATGGTGGATGCTGTTGCTATAGACACAGACAGGGTGCAGAGATCATGTTTGGAGGTATCTCTAATGTAATCTCCAGATTTTCCATCAAGTGTGGAAGCTGCTGTGACTCAGTTTTTTTTTTTGTTTTTTGATACTGAGAGTTGCTGATGAGCTACTGTGTCCCCTCTCGTAGAATAAAGACAAATCAGTTTGACACATCAGGAAAAAAAGGAAAAAGAAATCAAAGCAGAGGTGGAGAATGATGACTCAAGATGCCATCATGTGCTGTAAATGTCCATCATTTCCTTGTTTTCTTTCTTGCATTTCTTTTCTTTGGTTATGAATATGATTATTAAGATGTAAGAATACTGTAGTATCATAAGTGAACCATTCTTCCTTGCTAGGCATAGAACTTGCTTGTGATTGATAATGGCAATGTATAACTTGTAAAAAAGCAAAACAATTAAAAACTCGAAAAAAAAAACAAGAAAACAAGTCAAAAAAAAATCTGTTACCAGTCAGAGGCCAAGGTAAAGGACTCATTTCTTTGTGTTTTTATTTTTTTAATCGCAATTTATCACTGTGTGATATTTTGTACATCATATTAAGCTGTATTCAAACTATTTCCTCTAACTACAAGGGATGAGAGACCTGCTTTTTATTAATTTTGTTTTACTATATATTTTTGAACTGCATTCTAGCTTGTATCAAATGAACTTTCTCTTTTTGTTTACGGGTCCCTTGTTGTATGTCATTAAGGAAGAAAAGAAAAACACAAAACAAAAAAAAATGAAGATTTTTGTACAGTGACTTCAGAGTTCCGTATGTGTTGTCATTCTTTCCTGTGTTCAACAAACCTACAAAAACAACAGAAGTATTCTGGATTCATCCATCGCATTTGGCTAATGAAACCTGGACAGGGGAATTCACTTTCACAACTCTGCACTTCCGCCTCTTCAAACCATTAGTCCTATTATTATCCCATGTAACGAATACACTATCAAAGCACATTCATTGATGGTCAAGAGCTGGATAGCTGATGGGATGTCTCAAGTTTTTAATAGATGCGTGTCATTTAATTATGAAAGGAATGCAACTTTTGAAAACAGGAACTCCCAGACCTTGAATAACTCCAGCGATGTGTCCAGAATGTACCCTGCCTCATCTCAGCTGGGATCGGCTCCCTCTCTCCCTGGAACCTCGAAGGATAGTAGGCACATAATACACGACATAATATTTTATACTGGAGCCTAGAAATGAGTGATTCATGTGTGTGTTAGTTTTAATGTCATACATCTTGTCTCTTAATGCTGATGTTGTGTGTGTGTGTGTGTGTGTCCTCATTCTAGCTCTATGTGTTATTTAAACAGGAACAGCTGCATGTCACCGAACAGAGCCCTCCTGTGGTGGAAGGTAGTATCCTCTGTGTCAGAACTCTAACAGAACTACTGTTGCTGCAACTACTGCTGCCTGGAGTGAATTTGGTTTTAATGGGGTGAACATTTTATGAGAGAAGATAGAGTTCAGAGGGGAAGAGGTGTCTGATCATCCTGTGGTTGGTGTGTGTTAAATTTACCTATTTTCTATACGCATCTATACCCACATCTTTACGTTCATAGGATCTCATCTCGTAAATTTGACATCCTGTAAAAAATCATTATTACACATTTACCAGCATCTGGTATTTCTGAGCAGAGCAGCTCTCTGACTCACACACCAACAATCATTTATTCTCACTGTATGGTTTTGGAGAAATTCGCTGACACCCAAACTGCAAAGTGAAGTCACGTTCACATTCCCTATAGATCCCTTTCAGCTGGATCCTCCACACCAGACCTTTCAGTAAAGTGCTATTCTACTAAAGTCATTTAATGCATCCGAGGCCTGACAGTACTTCGTTTGAATGCATGATTAAATTTTAACCAGAGTTATGAGATTTTAATGAAACCTAATGAAATTAATGCTTGTGATTTTAATCTGCAGAGTGGGGGCAAAGAGGTGCTACAGACTGGAAACCAGGCAGGAAATCCAGTTTGACAGACCGAGGGACGGACAAACAGTTGTGAGTGGGAAGTGGGGGAGGAGGAGATCTGAGGGTTTACGTGTTCACTGGCTAGACTGACCTCCATCATGGATAATAAGTCGAACCCACTGCACCTGATAGTGGAGGGAGCATCATCCCCTCTGCTGTCAGGATATACCACTCCTCTGTCTAAATGGACTTTATCAGGTTATATAGCACAATAATGTCTCTGGCAGTACTTACGTCTACTGTTTTTCACAATCCTTCAATTTCAATATTTCAATATTAGCCTCATTACTTCAGAATGTCACAATTTTTCTGCTCAGGGTTTTAAAATGTTTGCTTTTTGCACATTATATTTGTATTTAACTGTAAATCGTTTTAGTTTTTTTTATCCTTATTGTTTTTGATCTTGCTTAAACTGATTCTTCTTCCACTGAGCTGCTGTAAATGTGTGTTTCCCCCATGGGGGAGGAATGAAAACGTTCTATTCCATTCAGTGTGGAGCTGCCCGACTCCGGCAGTGTAAGATGAGCTGGGCTGGCCTCCTCCCAGGGAAGGAGCAAACAAGACCAAGGAAGAGAGAGAGAGAGAGAGAGAGAGGAAATGGAGGAGGGGGGCGGGTTTTTCTGAGAGCCTATTGGCTGCAGGCCGTGTCAGTCATGTCACTTCCTCCTTGGCTGTGTAAGATCATAGATGAAAGGGGAGGAGGAGGGTGGGGGAGAGGCCGTGTCAGTCATGTCGCTTCCTCCTTGGCTGTGTAAGATCATAGATGAAAGGGGAGGAGGAGGGTGGGGGAGAGGGCGGTACCTTCAGACACAACTCAACCCCCCCCCCCCCCCCCCCCCCCTCTCTCTCTCTCTCTCTCTCTCTCTCTCTCTGCTTTTTCACAGAAAACATTCAACTGGGGCTGAAACTGAAACAGGGCAAGACTCGTAAAGAGAAAAAAAGGAGTGCAACCTCTTGCTCTCCTTTCTCACAATTTCCTGTTTAAGGAGGCCATTTTGAAACTTAGCTGGTAGGGGAAGAGCACAACAAAAGTTTGGCATTTGTTTTTGTGATCTCTCCCACGCCCCGGGGAGTTCCACACGCAAACATTTGGACTTTCTCCTCCGCAGAGCGGCTTCTTCTGGACAAGCAGGGAAGGAGGAGGTGGGGGAGGACGAGGAGCAGGAGGGTTGCTTTTTCCTCCCTCAGTGTGTTGTCTGTCATGCGTGGGCCGGTGTAAGGAGTCTGAGAGAGCGCGTCAGAGGAGGAAAAACCACCGCTTCCTGGATAAGGATTCCTTCCTTGATCCACAGGGAGGGGGGACACGGGACACAGAGGAACCAGGACTCTACTCGTTGTGTGCGCGCGCCCCTCTCTCTCCTCCGCTCAGACACTTTGAATGAGGGTGGACTCTCTGGGAACTCCAGGCTGCAGCTGGGCGTGTGTCGGGAAGAGTGTGTGCTGAGAGCCAGCGGACGGGACCCTGAATGGCCAACGCCAGCCCCTGCATGCCCTCGGGGGCCATGGCCCAGGTCTTCTTCCCTCCAGGGGGCTCCTCGCCGCCAGGCCCAGCCGTGATGCAGCAGACCCCCGTGTCCATGCCCCCGATGCCCGCCCAGGGCGCGTTTCCTGTGATCGACCTGACGGCATGGCAGGGCCCCGGTGCCACCACCATGCCACCGGTGCCTCCCAGTCCAGCCGGGGTGTCCTTCATCATCCAGATCGGCCTGACCAGAGAATCTGTCCTGATGCCCCAAACCGCCGACCTGGCCTACGTCAAACAAATCGCCTGCTCCATTGTTGACACGAAGGTAGGAAGTGCGTCCCAGTGGGTGTGCTGTCCCCAGGTGTCCATGTGCGTGTCCTGTCTGCCTGTCAAAGCGTTTTCTGTCTCCTCCACTCTCTGTTGTTGTGTCCCAGTGTTCCACCCAAACCTTTGTTGACTCTGCTGTTCTCATGGCTGAATGAAAGGGCTTCGTCTCGCTGGCTGGACAAATATCTGAGACAGACTCGGGGGGAATGTAGAAAATGGGACATTTTTGTGCTCTGGCTCTAATTATAGCGATTAGCATGTCCCCCTCACACAGTTGGAGGGCTTTTAGTTTCACAGATGATGGGCTCAGGGACACAGGGACAGTTGTATCCACCAGCAGAGTTCACTAGTGATTGGATGTCATTCCTTCATATGTTAGGGTGGTTCAGAGCTTAGTGCATGTGGCCTCATGGCACATAGGTTCTGGGCTGAAACCTTCATGCTACCCTTGGTCTTTGTGAGGTGACGCTGGCGTCTGGTCCTTGTGTCTGTTGTTTCTCTTGTGTCCTCCCACTCTTCATAAAAATGACGTCTCTGAATGGCCTCTTTATGTCGGCTCCTCTAAGTTTACCCTGTTCATCACTTCTGATAGAAATGCTTGACATGACTCCTCAACAGTGAAAACAAGGCATCTTGGGAACCAAAGTAAAAACTTTTTTTTTTTTTTTTCTGAAAAAAATTCGAGAACATCTTAGTACCCCGATCTACCTGTTTTATATTTTTAATTCCAATGTTTAATCTACTAAACAAATTAAAAACTGAAAGTTGAGGCTGACTCCTGATCAGGCTGTGTCCAGATCAGTAAAATGGTGAAGTTCATTTCTATGGAGGGATACAGTTAAAAATAAACAGCTCCACTTGGAGCAGAACCTTCATTTTATTGTTCAGTGTTACAGGCTTGAGCAAAGTCAGCATTTCAGATATAATATACCTGTTCAATGCTTCACTCTGTCAGGAAACAAAGTCCTCAAACTCTGTGAACTCTGACGATTTCATGTCAAAAGTCCCTTTCACTTCTCATCTGTGCAACTTCTGTGGTTTTGCATGTCATGGCAAAAGGACACATCTGGCCAAAATAAGTCTCCCTGCTGAACGCTTCATTGATGTTATAACTCTCTGTCAATTTAGGTTTGCAGGCTTGTTTCACCCGTGCCTCTAACGGACAGCTCCATTTAAAAAAAGCTGTTTTGTTTGAAAACAAGGCGTTGAAACGTTTACGTGTGGCCTTGGGTTTCGAGTGAATTCATTTTGAAAAAAGTTTTGACTCATCTCAAAGTGGAAGTGTTGCCGTACAAACTTCAGAGACTTCATGTGAGTGTCTCAGAGGGTGGGAGGTGGAAGAGTAAATGACCTGCGGGAATTTTCAGTGTGGGAATGTCCTTCAAACAAATGCATCGACTTGAATGAACAAAAATAGAAAACCTTCAAAACTATACTATACTATAAACTATATGCAGGGTTTAGTCGGGAGAGAAGCAGTGACATCCTCTTTACAACAGGAAGCAACAGGTGTTATGAGGAATATGTTCTTTATTTGAGAAGTGCTCGCACTCGTGCACTCAGCGATGTGAGGCCACCAAACCTCACTCGGTCTAAAACAAATGCAGGACAGAATGGAATCCTTCATTCAGGTGGTAGTTGCAGCAGGAGCCGGTGTTTTTATCTGCCCATTAGTTTGGCAGGTGATTGGATCAGCAGGTTTCCACAGCCTGCTCTGAGCTGCTTTGTGAAAACCTCCACTACTGCAAATCTTCCAGGAAATACCGGCAGCTCTCCCTTCAGCCACTTTGCTAATCTGTTTTTATGTGCATGCCGCTCTTTGTTTCTCCCTTCGCGTACTTTGGTTAATCAAGCTCAATAAGCAAATTCTTTTAATCGGAGGCTGGATGTGCACAGAGTGTCAGTCGGGGCTGTCCTCAGTGGGCGAGGCTGGGATCAGGAGCTGTGGTGTTTCCATTTCATGGGAACAAATGTGGTTGGAACAAGTTAGAGGTGTTTCTTACTGTGAAGCAGGGTTCTCCTCCTCCAGCCTGAACAACAACAACTCCTTCAGGGCAGTGGTTAAAGTTAAATGTCCAAATCCCCAACATGGGACAACTTACCTCCTCCAGTTTAGGTTGCACGTCACATTATAACGACGCATCCCTCCACCGACACTGAACATCACTTTCATATATGTTACCTCCATTACAGATGTAAACTAGAATGACAGGAGGCTCCTCAGTCCCCTGAAGGCTGAACCAAATTTCGACCGCATCGACCACATGTTCAGATTATGTTCAACACAAATCTTTATCAGCCAAGCCATGTGACTCAACAGTCCATGTTTTCACAATAAAAGCCCCCCACCTTAGATTACAATTTGAATTATCTTGTTGCAAACCATTTACGATCTTATCCATGAGTGATAAGAACCACAGCATATTCCCAACACCAGTCGCTTATCCACGAGCTTCACAGAATTACTGGCAAGCAGGATGAACAACGCAAACACGTTATCGGTCAGCTGGAGGAGTTGTTGGTGCAGTTCTCTGAGGGACCGCTTCAACTTCAGACGTGTTCAGTCAGGAGTCACATAGAGAGCGTGACCCAGCAGTCGGTCACACTCACAACCAAACCTCTGTCTGCATTAGTGCCGACGCCACCGTCTCATGTTCACTCTAACACATCAACAGCCATCAAATGTTTTCTGTATTTTTGGAAAGAAAGGAATGTTGATTCCAGAATTTTAAATACACACTCGGAAACCGTCTGTGGTTCCGGCGCCACCGAATCCAATTTAGAAATGAAATTAGATTTATTTTTGTTTTACCTCAGTGCTTCCAGCAGTTCCTCTCTCTCTCTCCTAGCGACAGCACAGTCACTGCACTGCTTAAAACTAGACAGAAAATGGAATTATGGGAAAATTATACACTTCTCTAGTCATGTATCTATAAACAGGACTGTCTTGATCACATCAGATGTGGCATTCAGTGTCTTACCCAAGGACACTAAGGAATGTGGAGAGAAGGAGCTGGGGAATGGAATACTGACCTGTGGTCAGTGGACGACCCGCTCTCACCCCGGAGCCGCCTGTGTAACGGGCTATCAGTGGAATTATTTTAAACAGAATTGCTCTCTTTGTCTTTTAGAGGAGAATTCCTTCACTCCCTCTAACAGAAACACGCTCATAACCCGATCTTTTTCAAAGTCCTGTCAGCCGCGCTCGCACACATTCACAAATCCTCCAAAATCCCCTAAACACAAAACTCCTGGCCTGCTCGGAGCTTTAGGTGGGGGCGCTGGACAATAGACAGCTTGTACTGGTCTGGCCAACTGAGTGCGACATGCGTTGGACTGCGTGCACGCATGAATGCCCACATTGGTGTGTTTTGAGGGGTACTGAAGTACCCCACACCCCCGCCCACGGTCGGCTCTCCCATCCCAGAAATGGTGAGTCACTGGCCCTGTTTATTCACAGGCTCCCTCCTTGTGTTCCATTGACACGTTTTTCCATTCACTTCTCTGAGGAGGAGCGCGCTCGGCCTTCCAGCGCCACTCTGCAGGTTCAGCGTGTAGTCTTGTGATCGGAGCCCCCTCAAGCTCTCAGGCCAGTAAACCCACCAGTATCTGGACCCCACTCTCCCCACGCCTCAGTGAAGCCTGGCTTGGCTCTGAACCCCCCCAGACACGTTTGCCAAGATCTCATTTAGCCGGCCCGTTTGCATCTGTAGCACAAACCCCATCTCCTCCTCCTCCTCTTGTGGAACAAGAACTCATAGTTTGGCCCAGAAACCATGATGTGATGCGTCTCTGAGGTGTTCACCGTTTTACTGACCCCCTTCTGTTTTCCCTCTGTCATTATTTCCTTTCCTCATTTTACATCCCACCTAAAGTGTTCATTTTCATTTCAAGTTCTGGCTTTGAGAATGTCTTTCCTTTCCATTCCACCTTCGCTCGTTTCCTTTCCTACCTGTTCCTCCCCATACCTTTGCTTTATGATGGCTCCCTCCCTTTTCTTTATGTACCTTTCCTTTCCTCTCTTTGCATTTGGTTGTGTTCCTTTCTTTTCCTCCCCTCTCCTCCGTGATGACATCTGTTTCCTCTCAGCGTCGTCATGAGAACAGCTTCCTCCTCTTCCTCCCCTCGTGCTGTTCCCTCTCTAGATCCTGTCCTCCCCTCTCTCCTTATCTGCCTATCTCTGGTTCCTGCCTTATCATCACCTGCTTCTCACGCTCTGCCTCCTCTTCCTCTCCACCTCTTCTATCCCCGTCGTCCCTGTCACAATATCAAATGAACCTTATTCTGAAGTACGAGCCAGAGCGTGCCGTCCTTTACTGGTGAGATGATAGCAGCTACAGAGGAGCACAGCTAACATGCTGAGTGGTCAGGTTTTTGCTTTGTTTCTCTGCCTTTCACTGCCACACAGTTCTTACAAGCAGCGATGGACACACACAAACACACACACACGCAGAGCTGTGAAGGAGAGACCCTGCCCTGGCCATTGTTTCCACCTCCGCTGTGGAAGGGGGCTCTTTTCTTTATCTCTCTCTCAGGAGAAGCAGTTTGGCCCTGGGAATGGGATCATACGCACCATCTCCTGTTTACCTCAGTCTTTTGCACATGAATTCTGAACACACACACACACACACACACACACACACACACACACACTAACTGTAATGCAAACAGTGGGCCCTGATTTGCAGATAAACACCTAGTGTGAGCACAGGTTGTATTGTTTATCAGAGACCAACACAGTTCCATGTCTGGCATCAGTAACAGGCGAGGATGCTGCAGCTACGCTTTCAGCCACTGAACGGATCTGATGGGGCTGTTTTTCTCCTGCAGCTGCTTGGATTATTGAAAAGCAGGCTGCACCGTATGTGTCAGAGCCAGAGGGCAAACACACCGCGCTTATCACCGCGAGAGCCTTGTTGGTCAACGAATAAATGCCACTCAGTTAGCAAGAAAGTGGCAGGTGCACGTCCAAGCAAAAGAACATGACGTTTAATGTGAAGCTAACGGCTCTGACCAAACGCAGCGGACTCCACCTCCCACCTGAAACTATATATATATTAATTCTATTAAAACTTTACTTCTGAAAAGGAAACTGTGGTAATTTCTAAGGAAGAAGACTCACAACAAGACGTATCGGTTCTGCCCCCAAAAGTCCCTCTGTGCGTGTGTGCGTGTGTGATGATTTACATGTTAGTGGAACAGCTTTGCATAACTGACCGTGCCTGGTGTCTCCTGGCTGCTGGCAGCGTGCTACAAGGGAAGCTTAGGCCACAAAAGGACATTTGATTATTCAAAGCCCACACTGCTGCCCGGTGGCAGAGGGATACCGATCAGAGGTGGCAGAGTAGATGGAGTTGTCACGAAAACACAAAGAGGTGAACACAATATGGGATACAACGCACACATAGAAAAAAATCTGATGCACCAACTTGATTTCAGAAATCTGGGAACACGGGGGCAAGGGAAGAAAATGTAATATCATTATATAATGACTATCACAGCTTTCAGGATCATTGTTGACATTTTTAAATGTCAGTAATTCCTTATTTGAATATTTCACTTTTGAAACACTGATACTAACATTTAAAGCTGTTGAGCCTGATGAGATAAATTAGGGATCACACTTAAAAGTAAGATGAAATGAAAAGGATCAAGAAGGAAAGACATTATCTGTAACTCTCACAGCTCATTGTGAGAGAGCTCACACTTCAATTCGTCAGCAAAAAAAACTGTTGCAGCAACAGTTGAGAAAACCTGTCTGATCGCCTGAAAGCTTGCGGCTCCTGACCCACATTGACTGTTTTTTTTGCGAGATTATTTATTTTTTTTTTTTTTTGCATCCAGTGGAAATTATGTCAAAAACGAGACTAATGAGATAACTAATGAAGTGAAACCCTTGTATGGTGTGTTTCTGCTGCCTCTAACACTGCTGCATTCTTTCTCTCGCTCTTAGCAAACGAGACCTTATGATACTAATCCACCGATTAGCATTGTTCAAAAAGAAAACGTTTTTGTGCGATAATCCAATTGGGAACTGCTGAGCAGCATTTGGTGACATGTAACCGTGTGGAGAGCTGGTACCAGCCGGGCTGAGGTCATTTCCTCTCATGTCACAGGAACAAGGTGACGGGAGAAACAAGAACAAGTGAGTTCAAACAGCCGGGACTCTGTTAAATGTCATAATGCATTTTAGAAAGATGTTAGATGTAACTGGCAGGGCTGTTCGCCACAGGACGTGAAAGTAGTGTCTGTTCCAACGCTGTGAGAGAGACAGACAGCAGACAATTGGATCAGTGTGAGGGTGGACAGGGTGGGTTTGGTTGGCCAGGGCCGCAAGTGCTGGTGAGAACCAGACACATCGTGTGTTCCTGCATCTCAGATGTGAGGACAAATGGTCCAAACTGTCTTACCTCAGTAGACAAACACATGACATCAATAGTGCAGGCAGCTGAGTGGAAGAGGCAAGTGGAAAATAATGTGAGGCCATCGGCTCGGCCTTTAGTCCTTAACTTCGGTTTAAAACGTTTCTAGAAAATTCAACCAAATACTTTGCAGTGAGGCATAATTAGCTCCACAACCTCAGAGGTTAAGTTTTATCCTGCACTTGTTTGTTTGTCATTTAGCAGGATTATACAACCACTCCATGGCATTTTGGAAAGAGGTGGGGCTTTGCCCAATAGGAAGAAACTATTTTAATTTTGTTTTTGTTTTTTTTGATATTTCCAGAGAATAGTTCAACCATCCTGGGTCAGACTGATCATTGTAAGCACATGTTATATCATCACCACCAGTTGTGATCAGGGACAGTAAGATATTCATGCACTTCTCTTCATTTGAAAATGACATTTCCTCTGAAAACAATGGCTCAGGGCTCAGTAAGAGTTCCAGCAACAGCAGTTGAACCCCATAACTGTAACCAGGGATCAGACTTAGAATAAATTATAGGTGCACAGCCTCCAGTGCTTGAAATGAGCATCTAATGCCAGGCCACACATCATGAAGGGGGGAGCGCTGCACAGAGCGAGAGACGCACAATAAGCAGGAGATGGGGGCAGCAGCTCCGAGGTGGAGGGGATGACTCAGAGTGCAGTAATGTGCCTATTGTGGCCGTCACCGTGCAGCTTTATGTGCTCGTGTGTGTTCACGGTACTTGGCACAAGGAGAATGTGCAAACAGCCTTGTAATGGGTCGCTGTGCACGCGTGCGTGTTTTTCTCCATGGGCTCTCAGGAGACGGAGAGAATACAGATGATTAATGGATTGAAAAAGGGATGGAGTGAGGAGAGGGAAGAGGATGAGGGAGATGTCCACTGCTGTGCTCAGTCTGGTGCAATCAGTGATGAGAATCATGGGAACGAGCTGCCTGCACTGTGTGGTGCTGTTTTGTATATCCCCACACAGGTGTATAGACACAGATATGAGTAAGGAACAGTAAGAGCCATTACTTTGAAGGCAGAGCTAAATTAGTATTAGTCACAGCGAATTAAGAGACATTCCAGTCTCAGTATTTCCTCTATTCATATTAACAGCACAAATGAAATTTTTTGGTTATGTAAAATGTTGTCAAGCTGTTGTTAGAAACCAATTCAGTACTAATACTTTTCAGCAAAGGTTATGTATTTTGGAAATGTTTTTGTTCCCCTAAAACCTCATTCCAGCAAATGTCCCAATAGAGAATAACACGACGTACAAGAGGCATCATTGTGAAAAAATATTGCTCAGCTTTTATTTACATTTGAACCAAGAGTGCCATGTCCAGCTTTCCCAGGGGTTTGAGTAATTTGGGGCATGGCTGTATATAATATTTCTCTCAATGAAAACATAATTAAAGAGTCCCTATACTCTTCAAATTGCTGGACATCACAGAAGTCTCATTTCAGTCTTCATCTTGTTTCCATTCGTCATCTTCACTCTTCGCTCAGACTTTCCTTCTCCTCCCATGTGTGGGCCTGTTCTCTGTCATGAATCAGTGAGTTGTTCCTTGTACACAGAATGGACAGAATCCAAGGTTCCTATCGGCTTACCTGCCCAGAACCCAGCCAAGGAAAGGAGGGGAAGGGGGCGGGGCTTGATGGGGACAGGAGCTGGAAGCAACAAAGGCTGGTTCAGAGCAGCAGTGCGTGTCTCCTTTATCCCAGACCCCTCTCTCATGCCTGGCCACGGCTCTCAAGTTACCTCCTCATCCTCCTTGATGCTCGGAGCAGAATGAGAAGCTTTGTCCCTGCGCTTCTGCTCGAGACGGAGCTTTTTCCACACACACAGCGGCTGTACTCATGCACACACTAACACACACATGCACAAAAACCTTCTTTAGCCACAGTGCAGGGATCTTCATTTCTGTGAACTTTGTCTATTTTAGTCAGTGAGCATGCGTGTAAACACACACACACACACACACACACACACACACTGCTTCCACCTTCTTATGTAGTGTGTGTAAGACTAGAATTTACATTTACATTCCCTCCTTCAGGCTGTCAAGCTTACACAATTATCTCTGGAATGTATAAACTAGTAGGTCAGGACTGAAACCTGATTATGTCTCTTTCTCTCTCTCACACACACACACACACACACACTATATGAGCCAAGGGGAAAACTTGAAGTTTTGTGCACGGTGCAGTTGTTTTTTGTGGTGTTTAGAACATAAGGTGATTTGTGTCCCTGTTGAAAACAACACTCCAGGTCGTGCAGACAGGTCGCAGGATGTGCTGAAATCACAAGTGTTGAATCCACCAACATGTTTGTGTCTGGCTGTTCTCAAAATGTTAACACAATTTTATTTGGCTCTTTTTTTTTTTTTTAAGAGTAATATTCACTGACAACAGCACGTTGCTTCCAGAGCAGTCGTTGGCCCAAATGCTCCAAAAAACAGAAGAGCTGACGAAAAACTGTTTTGTTTTTTTAGCCTCACCTCACCACATCCCTTTGTGTGTCTCATGTCCAATCTCAGCGTTGTCTTTTAGCTGGAAACATTTGACATCCAGGAAGAACAAAGCTTCTGCATATGACCTTTAACGTCTCTACCCATGATCAAGATGGAACTGAAGGGAATTATTGTTTGTGTTGATAGAGGACACGACCCCTCAGCATGCTCAGAAGCCCCGTCACCCCGTCACCCCGCCACGCTCGCTGCTATGTGGTTATTTTTGTGAGTCTTGCTTTGGCAGGAAGGACACACACCTGCTGTCGGAGGTGTTGTTTTGCTGCAGTTGCTGCTCATGCAAAGTCACATCATCAAAGGCGTCAGGTGTTTGCACAAGTCATGACTTCTGTGACGTCACCAACGCTTCTTGTCTTGTAGCTTCGCTGCTCTACTTCCTTGTGCACGCGCTTTCTCTGTCGATTTTCGTCTGTCTTCTTTGTGCCTGCCAAGCCCAGGAGTTTGCTGACGTCTCCAGGCCCCACTACGGTTGTGTCACTCCCTCCCTCACTCGTGGCTCCTCCCATTCACCCAGGGACTGAGGGCAGAGGGAGGGCAGGGATTGCTGTCATTTTTGTCACCTGCTCCATCTCCCTGTCATTGTGCGACGTCATTGGCGATAAAAATAAAACACCGGGCCGGCAACACATTTTTTCCATCGCTAACGGCGTCAGCACAAAGGGAAAATTCCTGCGTTGCGCCAAGTTGTTGTCATGAGCAAACGAGGGCACGCCCCTGACGTCTTTACGTGCCCGTTGCCACAGCAACCCCTCATTAAACACCTCAGGTAGGGTGGTGCCCCCTGAGTCCCGTGCCTGACATGTTAACACAGATTGAGGCGGTTACGGTCCAACAATCAGGCGTTGTGTCTTAAGGAGAAGCTCAGTTGATGCAAATACAAAAGCTTAAATGAAATGAATGAAAGGCTCCCTGAGACTGTGCACGGTGACTGTGCTCATACGCACGTGCACGGGAGGGCGTGTGGCTCGTCGCGCAGTAAGACGTGGATGTTTAAACAATGTCTGTTGTTTGAAGGGATGCAGCACATTTCCTCTTCACTATAAAACGGCTCGATCAGGTTCCTGTTGTGATAACCGGCCATGCAGACCCATGTAAGGCTGCAGAGGTCACCGTGTTTACACAGCTACGCTGTGCACTGTCACACGCAGCATGCGTTTCATGCTCATGTGCTGTCCTCGTTTGGAAGTTGGCTGGGCTGGTCCTGCAGCGCTGCAGCGTTTCTGTGCCGTGCTGTGTAAACACAGATCCAGATCCTGTTATTCTGTGACATCTCAGCCACCCACCTCTTATTCCAGGCACTGTTACAAAGAAAGTCCAATTCTTAAGCGCTACTCTCCCCAGAGTTAAACCTGACAATGGACCATTTGGAGATTACAATTTTCTAGATCTAGAAGCCACATACAGTTTCCTGTGTTGTTGAGGTTATTGACAACATTAACTATTTTGCTATTTTGAATCATAATGCTGCTCAAAACTACCGCTACAATGCAGCAAACGTTACTTTTAAAGTGATGTTGGTGTATATAAAACACCAGTAACAGCCACTGATGGCTGACTATCAACGAACAAGTGAGGTTACCAATGAATGAACCTCTTTGACCTCTTTGTTTTAGAACAGAGAACAAAACACAGGCTGGAGCAGTACGGCTTCATTGAGAAGTAGCCTGGTCCTACTGATGTGTGAACCTGGTCATGACGTTGTTTGCTTTTCTGAGTGTCTGTCTGTTTGTGCAGCTCAGTGGTCAAATGTGGCTCACGCTGCGCCGCCGGAGGGGAAGCGATGGGGCGGGGTTGAGAAGCAGCAGCAAGCTGGTTTTCTCAGCAGGACATAAAAGTCTTTGTGCACTTCACACAACGTCTTTATATCAAAACAGTCTATATTTAGCGCAGCTCCACAACCGTTTGACGAGCCCTTGAGGTTGAAACGGACTTGGGCGGAAATCAGTCCCGGTTGTTTTTTGTGTATCAGATCTTTGATGAGGCGACGCTAACCTGTGGTTGAAATGTTGCCGCAGTCGTTTCTCTTGCACAATCAGGATATTTTAGTTTTATCTTGATTGGCCTTGAGCAAACAGAACCAGAGATCATTACAACTGCAGCTCCACGAGAAACGTTGCTGCTCGTCTGGCCTGTCACCTCCGTGCTTGTGACCTGCTTCATACGACCAGACGCACTCGGAGAAAATAAATCTGCAGCCAGCGTCGTGATATCGCATGTCTGCTGTGTCTGAATACAATGTTTCTGAGCTCAAATTTCCCTCACAAAAGCCCTTTGCCATGACGTCATATGACGAGAAAGATGTGCTCACAAAACGTCACCAATATTGTTTCTTTTGTTTGTTCTGTGTTGGGATTCCTTTTGTGAGAGTGTGTGTTTTTAATTATGAGTCATAAAGTAATCTGGACAAAGTTGTTTGCTCTCACTCGCTGTCAGCAGCAACACACACACACACACACACACAGAGCCAGCGCCATTGTTTAGCGTGTGGTGGAAGTGATGCTGCATCCGTACAAACGTGAGAGACATGAAAGTTATTCATCACTAACCGTTCGGATGAGAATTCAAAAAGCACTGAGATGTTTTTTTAGATGCGATTTCTCTCAAAATGAGTGTTACACTGCAGACAGGTTTATATGAAAATACTAACACATCCCATAGAATGTGACTCTGCTGATATAAATCAAAAGCTGGACAGCCCAGAAGAAAAGTATAAGCTGGCAGTCCAAGCTCAAATGAGTGATGGGAAACAAATGGAGGGTTAAAGCAAACCTCGAGTCCATAATTCATCTCAGTCATAATGGCTTCATCGGCCCAAAGAGCTGCAGGAGCAACGTAGGCGACGCCGAGTAACCTGATCCCTGGTAACCCAAAGAACGCAGCCAGGGACACAGCCAGGGACACAGCCCTGTCTCCAGGCAAACCACACTACCCTATACGACAGTGCATGTGATAATAGGAGCAGCTCATTGTCTGTCAACTGTACTCACACACACACACACACACACACACGGTTGGTAAACCCCTGACATCAACCCTGGTATCCAGTGTGCACGTAAACACACCGATACCATTATCTAACTGCGTTTCACCGAGTTGACACACAGACAGACGTAATGTGCGTCAGCGCTCGATCCAAAACGTACTCTCACTGAAAACTGTAAGAAAAGGAGAAAATGGTATTTTCCTCCGAGGGAGCTGTGGTTTTGGGGGGGGGGGGGGGGGGGGGGGTATGGGCTGGGATATTGTGCTTTTCAGAGAAGCTGTAAAGCCTTGTGGGCAGCACAGACGCGACAGCGGCAGCTGTGGTCAGTGCGTTGTGTATGTTTTGGAGTCGGCGAAGGACAAGGGCTCGCAAGAAGGGGTGAGCGGTTACAGTGTGGGGCTAATGGCCGGGTGGCTGGAACCAAATGGCACCGTGGGGCTTACAAATAACCCAGGCTGAGGGTTTTCAGTGGATTTGGGCCGAGCTGGGAGTCTCCTCTGATCTGGGCTCTGTGGGTGTTGGTAATTCCAAATGGCAGCAGTTGGTCTTACTTGCGGCAGCCGCAGGTACTGATGCGTTACATGATTCACTGCTGTCACAGAACTCATGGGTTTTTAAGTCTGGTGTCGGGAAAAGATTGGAGCCTCTGCGTATTAGTGTCTGTTGTCTAGTTTAGCCACAGACAGACATGCTGGTAGTCGTTAACAGGCCTGTTCACTTAAACGACATGAAACAGACTTGCTCTGGCTCTCTGTGGGTATCTCGACATGCAGGGAGTTTTGGTTTTATCTGGCAAGCTTTTGAGATATCCATCTGAGCAATGTCTGCCTCCATCACTGTACGATATGATCAGAATTTCTTTTGTGCTTTTTTTTTTTTGTTTTGTACAGAAAGAAATGGCAAAAATTCCACACCAGCGTCCTCCTGCATATAGATACACTGCATGTCTATAGGGTGCCACGTTTTGAGCGTTCACACTTGCGCAGGCGTGTGTGTTTCTGCTAATGAAGCGAAGGCTGTGAGCCAGTTTCTGTCTTTTGACTGTAGGAAGAAAAACATTTGTAATATGACAAGACAACACATTTCCATTTCTTCCCTTTTCATTCTTAAAGTAATTCACACAGGTTTGAATAGCGGATGGAGCCAGAATGTTTCATGATTCACATGAGCCAAGGCTCAGCTGTCAGTCATGATGTGATGATAAGATGAAACTATTGTCAGCAAACGGTGGTCAACACTCAAAACACTAGTCATTGGTGTGCTGTACTTATTTGCTTCTAACTTACTACAGCAACTTTAATAATATGTCAGATTTCTGTTTAAGGTCTAAAACTGGACCTCACCCCCGTTACCGGCCGATGAATGTTTGTTCAGTATTTCAAGAGAAGGTTACTTCTTCGTGTAGTTTGGATTATAATAACGTTATTCTCCACTTTCTCATATTTTTTGACTTTTAATGAAGAGTTTCAACTATCTAAAGTCCTGTGTCTTCATTGTGAGTTGACGTCAGATGTTGACGTGAGGATTTTGTGCGTTGATATTTCTGTGGGTCGCTGTTGATTGTGTGGTCAGTGGCCCATGGCTGAGGCGTGGTGGACTCACTGTGCAGTTTGGCAGCTGCACAAGCCAGGCTGGGATTTTAGAGGTGTGTGTGTGTGTGTGTGTGTGTGTGTGTGTGTGTGTGTAACATGGGGGTGTTGCTCTTTCTAAGGAGGGTGTGTCTGCTAGTAAGTGAGGAGGGGTGTGTGTGTGTGTGTCATTCCGAGGTGAAGACAAACTTACTCTAAGTTAGTAGATAAAAAGTAAAGATACAGGAAAAGCCAAGAGAGAGAGGGAAGCGGAGTGTGTGTGTTCATTTTACAGCTGTGTATATAGTGTCCTGTGGCCACTGAAGTGAACCCAGCATTATTAACTATTCAGGAGAGCAGGGTTTCCCTTTGCTCTGCTGACTTCTGACTGACACTCTCATCTCTCATATTCCTGGAAGAGAGTGTGTGTGTGTGTGTTTGTCAGTGTAAGTAGTTTAGGGCCGATGGGAAGATAGGATAATGTTTCCACATTGACCAAGTTAATTTGAGAAATTCCCCCTTTGTCACTTATTTATCAACGGATGCAGTGTGTGTGTGTGTGTGTGTGTGTGTGTGTGTGTGTGTGTGTGTGTGTGTGTGTGTGTGTGTGTGCGCGCGTGTGCGCGTGTGCGTGTGCGTGAGCACTGGCTGCTAGTTATTGAAGGTGCCTTGACCAGTAGTGATAATGATAATAAGTTCACATATTGCTGCTGTGTTGTGTTTGTACATTTATATATTTCCTGTACTCTTGTTAAGAGTTTTCTGGATTTGATTTATTTCGGCTCTCTTATATATTCAAATCATTTTTACAAATTGTTAAGAAAAATAGATTTATAAATACTTCTGGAAGTTAATAAGTTAAGAAGTTAATAAGCTTTTGAACTCCTCAGCCAAGGAAAAGTAAAACTGGAGTCTCGCCTTGAAGGTTTTGTGCATGTTGCATCTGTTCTGATTCTGCCCCAAATGATAATTCACAATAAAAATAATCACAAAACTGATCAAAACGCTGCCTGTTGTACTAACGTCCATGTCTGCCATGTTGTCTTTCTGTGCTCTAGTTCCCAGAATGTGGATTCTATGGCATCTACGACAAGATCTTGCTGTTCAAACACGACACAACCACCAACAACATCCTGCAAATGGTTAAAGCTGCCAGCGACATTCAGGAGGGCGATCTGGTGGAGGTGGTGCTCTCTGGTAAATCACCCATGTCTTCTCCTCGTCACTGAAATCAGTGGTTTGACTTCATCTGTTCAGACTGTAAAGAATCTTTTAGTTTTTTGTTTTTAATCAGTGACTTTAATGTGAACGTATCTGGAGCCCCTCTGTGATCACACTCTCATCTCTGTTGTCTTTTTTCAGCGGCAGCCACTTTTGAAGATTTCCAAATTCGGCCCCACGCGCTCAATGTGCACTCATACCGGGCCCCGGCCTTCTGCGACCACTGTGGAGAGATGCTGTTCGGTCTGGTCAGACAAGGCCTCAAATGTGACGGTGAGGCCTTTGGCATTGTCCGTCTTTTCTCTCTGAGAAATCAGATATGAAATCAATCTTGTTGAGCTGCTGCTGCCCCACTCTGCCGGTTCTTTAATGCATGCCGCCCTCTGCAGGATGTGGACTTAACTACCACAAACGCTGCGCCTTCAGCATCCCTAACAACTGCAGTGGAGCTCGCAAGCGCCGTCTCTCCACCACGTCCCTGAGCAGCAGCCAGTCGCTGCGGCTCTCGACCACGGACTCTGTGTACAGTATGGGCGCGGCCTCCAGCTACGCAGAGGACGTCACCCTCATCCGCTCACATACACAGATGGTACGAGGGGACTCATGCACCCCTCCACTTAAAAAAAAATACATGCAACTGATTTTGTGTGATCTTGCTTACAAACAAAACTAATAACCAACCGTGGGAAAACCTAACCTAACCTAACCTCCCCTCCATGCTCAGCCACGGACTCCCAGTGAAGCCCGACGCTTCTACACGGGCCGGCCCGTCCACCTGGACAAGATCCTAATGAGCAAGGTGAAGGTTCCCCACACGTTTGCCATCCACTCCTACACGCGCCCGACCGTGTGCCAGTACTGCAAGAGGCTCCTCCGAGGGCTGTTCAGGCAGGGCTTGCAGTGCAAAGGTGAGTCTGAGGATTTCCAGTACACTCCCACTCGTCAGATTACAGTCTGATCAGATTGGATTGTGTTTGATTTCTCTCAGACTGCAAGTTCAACTGCCATAAACGCTGTGCGTACAAGGTTCCAAATGACTGCCTGGGAGAAACTATCGGAGGTAAGGGCAGAGTTTTAATCTTCCACTCTTCCAATGTGAGAACCTCAGTAACTGTATGAGATATACGAGATCTAACTCACTGGCAATAATCTTTTTATCTTCTCAGACAACAGAAGTAACTGTGGTAAGTATAATTCCTGCTCTGTACTCATGTAGCGAGTACTCTGCATACTATCTGTATTTTTAGCACTCTGCAACTTTCCATGAAGTTCCGCTCATGCTCCTCAGACACGTTGAGTCCCAGTGCCGATCCTGAGGTGCCCATGGACTACACCAGTGACTACGACACCTCGGACAAGTCATCGATGGATGACTCAGACGAGTCGTGCAGCATCCCGGGGTCCTTCTCCCCTGAGAACAACCAGGACGGAACCAGCGGCGATCAGAGGTATGAGGAAGATGCTGACATTGAAAGAAATGCTTCAGATTCATAGAGCAATGCCAGAAACTGAGGCTCTCGCTGTGCTCCTCCTAGTGTTTACATCCCGTTAATGAGGGTGGTTCAGTCGGTGAGACAGACGACCCGTCGGTCCAGTACAGCGATCAAAGAGGGATGGATGGTTCACTACAGCAATAAGGACACACTGGTAAAACTCAGTTTCACTGTCGTCCTGTTTTTTCTGTTCGCTCCTTCTGCGCCAGTAATTTCCCCTCTGAGCATTTGCCTTTACTTGATGACTTCCTTTTCCTTTTTCCACCTGTGCGTGTTTGTGAGAATTCATTAATGTTGAATCTTTCATATTTAAAGTTTGGTGATGAGGCAGATTTTAGGTTCTTCTTCTGTTGGTCTGATTGACGGCCTGCATGTGGTTGATTCAAGCTAAACCTTTTCATTTCATTCCTTTGTAGACTTTTTCCACAAACCTGCCCTCTCTTTCCTTTCTTTCAATTTGTCTCTTTCTGCCTTTCTCTTTGTTTCCGTCTTCTCTTCTCGTAGCTCACCGTCCTGCTCCTCTTCTGGCCTCTCTTCCCTTCCGTTGGACATGGCCTCCAAACTTGAAATGTTTCCATGTTGACCTCCAAACTTCAACGCCCTGATCGATGCCCCCCCCCCCCCCCCCCCCCCCCCCCCCCCCCCCCCACCCTCTGTCCCCTCCGATGTCTTTTGTTGTCAAATCTCATCCCACCCGACCTCCAACAGAGAAAGAGGCACTACTGGCGTCTGGACTGTAAGTGCGTCATACTGTTCCAGAACAACACCTCCAACAAATACTACAAGGTTAGTAGAGTTCGCTTCGCACGTGTCCTTGATGTGCCGTGAGCGGTCTTCACGACTCCGCCTCTTGTCCATCCTCTCGCAGGAGATCCCTCTGTCGGAGATCCTGGAGGTTCGTCCTGCCGACAACTTCACCCTCGTGCCCCAAGGCACGAATCCCCACTGCTTCGAGCTCATCACAGGCACTATGTGCTACTTTGTGGGGGAGGACCCTAACACCCTCCCCTCCGTGACACCCAGCACTCCCCAGACTCTTCCTGAAACCCCTCCCTCACCCAGCCAGGTGGCACCCAACAGCGGAATTGGTCTTGAGGTGGCCAAGGCGTGGGAGAGCGCCATCCGCCAGGCCCTCATGCCTGTCATCTTTCAGGACGCGCCGCCGGCTGAGGGGAACACTCCTCATAGTGAGTTGAACTAAACGTTGGTATAAGTGGGTGTGTCAGCCGGTGGCCTCTGACTTTAGAATCTGGAAACGCCTTCGCAGTTCAGAGTGGTGAGGCTGAAACGCTCAAGAGCAAAATCCAATTGCAATAGCAGGTTTCAAACAGCAGAGGGCAGTCGTAATACAGATTGAGCACATACACACTAGCTTCACATTTCAACTATTTGCACTAAAATCAAATCAAAATTGACAAATGGCCAATTGTAAAACAATAATTGACAACTTTCACTGTGGGTCGGGGCTTTACTATACCTTATTTGTGAAGTAGCAGTAAAGGAGCGTCCATGAATAAACGGTGTGTGTGTAACCTCTGCTCTGTCCCTGTGTGTCTGTAGGACAAGCCTCTATCAGCATATCAGTGTCCAACAGTCAAATCCAAGAAAACGTGGTATGACTTTATTTTGATCATCATAATCCTTTTTTTTTTTTAAATCTTGAAATGTATGAGCACAGAGAGAACGAGACTGTCTGAACTCAACATGCTCCAACAGGATATTGGAACAGTGTACCAGATCTTTGCTGATGAGGTGCTGGGATCCGGCCAGTTTGGAGTAGTGTATGGAGGTATGGAGACTGTTGAGCTTATCGTCACTGTCCACGCCCACGTTTCTCTCACTGTCCACATATACGCTCGTATAATAGTTGCTTGCAGTACCTCTTTAAGTACCTGGTCCAGTTCATGTCTACATGTGAGGCTCGCTCCATCACCTTTTACCAACCCTTTGTTGCCTCATCAGGGAAACACAGGAAGACGGGGCGGGACGTAGCAGTTAAAGTCATCGACAAGCTCCGCTTTCCCACCAAGCAGGAGAGCCAGCTGAGGAATGAGGTGGCCATCCTGCAGGTGAACACTGGCATCAGTGAAATGATACTGTGCACATGAAAGATGGTGATATTTACTCATGCTCTGTTCAAAAAGACACAGTTTTATTGACTTCACTACACAATCTCAATCATTTATGGAACCAACATCATTTATATGAGGAACTGAAAGAGGTGGTTCTGTGGCTACAAGGAAAAGTCTCTCCACAGTTACAGTGCGTGTGAGTGTTTGAAAAAACACAATGTCATGCAGGAAGACATTCAGTTTGGACACATTAGCCGAGGCTATTAGTCAGACTTTCATCTACCAGCGTCCCAAAGGAGAGAGTTATCGTCCTCTGTTTCAATACATCACTTTCTAAATGTTCAGTATTTAGACAGAAAGTCAATGTGACTTGGGATAAACTCGCAGTTTAGACACAGTCCATTTCCTGTCCTGTCTGTTGGGTTTTTCTGGTTTCAGCTCCTGTAGAGAACGTTGTCCACCAGCAGGTGGGGACACTCACAGAGCGTCCGTCTCTCTATACTTCCCCCTTTTCTCAGGTTAAAACAAAAACAGAAATTCAGTGAAATACACGACTGACATCATCAGCCCACAAACGTTTACCAACCAGTTTTCTGTTCCCCTCGTCTGAGTCTCATTCCTCTTCTGTGGTTTTCTGTTGTCTGCTGACAACTGTCTGCCACCTCTCACTCCGTGCCCCCCCCCCCCCCCCCCCCCCCCCCCCCCCCCCCCCCCCCCCCCCCCCCCTTCCTTCCCCCCCCCCCCCCCCCCCCATCTACAGCATCCCCAGGTTTCCTCACCTGATTATTTCCTCCTCTCGCGTCCCTCAGAGTTTGCGCCACCTTGGAATCGTGAACCTGGAGTGCATGTTCGAGACGCCGGAGAAAGTGTTTGTGGTGATGGAGAAGCTCCACGGTGACATGCTGGAGATGATCCTCTCCAGTGAGAAGGGCAGACTGCCTGAGAGGCTCACCAAGTTCCTCATCACACAGGTGTGTGTACAAATACACTGTGATGAATGAAAGAGCAAAAATATGCATTGAGCAACTTGCATGGTGTGCATGGCATCTGACAGTTGTTGACGTGCTCACTGTTGACGTGCACACACATCCTGTTTTTGTGGTCGTGACTCTCTAGATTCTCGCAGCTCTGAGACACCTGCACTTTAAAAACATCGTGCACTGTGATCTGAAACCAGAGAATGTGCTGCTTGCCTCTGCAGATCCCTTCCCTCAGGTACACACGCACACATTCAACCCTCAGTATTGTGGTGCGTGCTGAAAGTCCTAACCACCACATCTCGTGCCACTTCTCTCTCAGGTGAAGCTGTGTGACTTTGGCTTTGCCCGCATCATCGGTGAGAAGTCTTTTCGGCGATCGGTAGTCGGCACCCCGGCGTACCTGGCCCCCGAGGTGCTGCTGAACCAGGGCTACAACCGCTCGCTGGACATGTGGTCAGTGGGTGTGATTATGTACGTCAGCCTGAGTGGAACCTTCCCCTTTAATGAGGATGAAGAAATCAAAGATCAGATCCACAACGCAGCCTTCATGTACCCGCCCAACCCCTGGAAGCAGATCTCTAGTGATGGTAAGCACAGGGAGGGATGAGGGGGAGGGGGGGTGTTGGCCACATGTAGACAAGGACGTGGATACAAGATCAGTCTGCAGTTCATTATGAAGATACACTGTTGTTTATGCCTCCAGCAGCCAGTGTCCAGAGGAATCATGTTTTGTGCACCTTTTACTGTCCCCTATATCTATAATCTGTCATATACATTTGGGTCAAAATGTCCCTTTGGAATTAAAGAGTAAATTATTGGATTTGATTGAGATTAAAGGTCGAGGTCACACATTATTTCAACACCACACATTGAGAAGATCCTTGTCGCACATGTTCACAACAGATTTCAGTTCTCAAAGTTAAAGAAAATGCATATAGATAAAAAAGCAGCATGTGTTGATGAGTCTGCTGCTAAAAATAAAGTGTTGACTTATGAAGAAGCTTTTCAGGACATGCCGTTCGATGAAAACTAAAGATTTTGTATTAATGAAGTGAGAAAACACTGCAACACAGGGTGAACAACATGATCACTGTTGGTACCTGATCAGGAAGGGAGGGTTTCCAATGTTAACCTCATCATGCTCTTTCCTGTCACCTAACGTGCATACATTTGTGACCTCAGCCATCGACCTGATCAACAATCTGCTGCAAGTGAAGATGAGGAAGCGCTACAGTGTGGACAAGAGTCTGAGTCACGTATACTTACAGGTACATTCCCCGTCGCATTTGGAAACCACTACACTCAAACACTCAGGCCGTGTTGGGTTTTTCCCCACAAACATGCATGAAGTAACAATGTTTTATTATGAGTGGAGTAGGAGTCGCAATCATCACCAAGCCGAAATAATAAAGATGAACATGCACACACCCACAGTTTACTGTCCATCTATAAACATATAAAAACCTCTTTCCCTTTGATCCAATTTCAAGGCTCCTAAAGCTGAAACTGAAATTTCATCCCTGTGTTTATTCCTGTCTCTCGTTTCCAGGACTATCAGGCCTGGCTGGATCTGCGGGAACTGGAGACCAAACTTGGCGAGCGTTACATCACCCACGAGAGCGATGACAGCCGCTGGCAGATGTTTGCCCACGAGCACACTCTGCCCTACCCGGCTCACCTCGTGCCCCCTCCTCCGGCGCCGGGCTCTGACGATGAGGAGGGTGGCGAGGATGCCGACGTGCAAGGCCTCACAGAAAGGGTCAGCATCCTCTGACGAGAGACGCACGCGACACCAGATCGTTTAGTAAGGGTGAGGGAGAAGGAGATGAGGAAACATGTGGCTCCAGCTGGTTCTGTTGGTGCCAGCAATTTTACAACAAAAGATCCAATTTCTCAGCTGGAGACTGAGATCATCCAAACTTCCCCCGACCAGTTACCTCTGCCGTGATTGGGTCACTTTAGTCTTCTGAAATGTTGGACTCTTTCTTTTTGAAAACTGCTCAACTCCACAACACGATAACCTGAGGAGTCTGCGGATGAAAATGTTGAATCCTGATTTGCCCCTCAAATCATCAGGAGAAGAATCTGGTTCGGGGTCTTTTGAAGGTATTTTTAGAAACAAATATGGTTTATATTTGTGACGAAACTGCCCAAAAGAAGCTGCATTTGTTTCAAGCATGATTCAGTCAGACTGACTGGAATCAGTTCCTCTTATGTCTTAATTAAACATGGGCTCCGTCTCTTTTTAGCGGCCGAGCTCTTTAAAGTGACTTCCTCTCTCCTGGAATCATCACTAATGTGCTGTTGTGGTGTCAACCCCATCCCTGCTCCCTAATGCATTTACCATAAATTCATGTGCTGTTATGAAAACTGGAAGTGTCCTCCAGCAATTAGCACTTTGGAGTTTTGAACCACAGTTGGCGAAGACAGATGTGGGTTTAAATGAACTGCAGCACCGGGTCTGTGACCTGCCGTGACTCGACAGTCCCATAAGATGTTTTTCTATCTGCAGCTGACATATTGCACAGAATTTCGCCTCCCTGGCTCCTGAAAAGTAAAATCTGCTTCCCCTATGTTGTCACCTGAAGTTAGTGGCGAATGACTCATCCTTGAAGTTGCCTGTACATACGATTCACCTCGAGTGTCGACGATGAAAAGATTTGATGTAGTTCAGTTAGCTGCCTGTCATGTTGCATGTTTCTGTGAAGTAGAGTTAAGACACAATTAAAACATACTGTAGTTATGATGGTCTATTATACACGTGTGTAACCTGAACTTGATGTAGTTGTCAAATATGTGTAGACTGTGTTTAGCATGTGTGAATGATTCTAGCCCTTTGTATCACACAATACAAACATTGAACAATATTTGTATTTTCATCTCAGATGCTTTATTTATTGTTGTCAAGATGTGTGCAGTTCACTGTCAGCTGCTGATACTGGGATAGGGAGTAAAAATATCTGACGCCAACAAATCAGCTGAAATGTTATTTGAAAAACCTTTTGAAAACAAACACACAGCCTAAGATTTTCGACTTGAAATACGCATTGATTATAACGTGTAGACACACGTGCACGTGTGAAAGGTAACTGATGATACAATCTGATTTTGTCAGTGATACATTGAGGCAATAAGGGCCATTAATGTCACTTGGGTTGCACATAAAAGAAAAGACATGCTTTGAATAACAGGAGGATAAGTAGCACTTGTGCTGCAGGACTAATTCACTTCCGTCCTCACAGTCTGAATTTCTAATTTGAAGCTACTGTGCATAAGCAATGCAATATGCAAACAAGTATGTTCTCAAATGGGTGCACGCAACAGGGCCTTAATATACGATGGATTCATGCAGGCATGTATATAGAAATATGCTCAGCCATCAAAAGAAAAATCTGCTTTTACATCACAGCTCACTGGGTAAGTGGCACTCAGAGAACCCGGTGGCTATGGGGGCCAAGAGAGTGATTTTTTTTTTTCCTGTTCTGTGATGAGTGCACTTCAGCTAGCTTCTGTGGAGAAAAGTGCACCCTTGTCTCACCCACACTCTGCCCGTCGTCAATGCCAAGCACTGCCACTACTGTCTCTCTCTCTCTCTCTCTCTCTCTCTATTTGTGTGGAGGCAGGTTTGTCATCAGCCACACGTCTGCAGACGACTGTCGGACCTGGCACCACCAGCTTCTGAACGGCTCCAAAAAAAGCGTAACGTCTTATTGCGCAGTGGAGGAGGATGACTAGCAGAATTGGAAAACGATAGTGTAGAGCAACCCTGGCTGATCTGAGTGGCACTCCTTAATTTGAAATTGACTGTACCCATATAACACTATGGCAAAAGACAATCAATAGTTTTTCCATCAAGAGCCATGGATAATCCCCTAAGAAATCAGTGTCTCAATCAACCAGTGAGTTTTATAAAACATTCACGTATCAGAGACCTTAACAAGATACTAAATCCTGCGTCCTCAACCCTCAATAAGGGAAACCTACCAAAAAACAGCTTTTCAATTACAATAGGATTAGGAATAGGGTTGGGACTAGGGTTAGGGTTAGGGTTGGGGCTAGGGTTAGGGTTGGGGTTTAATGTTGTTGTTAGGGTTAGAGCTAGAGTCAGAGCAGGGTTTAAAGTTGCTTGTAGGGTTAGAGCTGGGGTCCATGCAGGGTAT
>JAFBJW010000229.1:0-76842 GCA_016785235.1 Pseudorhombus dupliciocellatus
CTCCATTAATTAGTGTTTCTCTCAACAACCAGTAGAGAAAGTCAGTGTTTGATCACCTTTTATGGTAAAAAAAAGGGCCCATAATTTGAAAACACCTTGATAAAAAGTAGACAACCCTCTTAAATTTAGGAATTTAGAATCCATTAGAAACAGAGCATCATCCAACCCCCACTTATTGGCACGCCTAAGGATGCTGCTGGCCACATCTCTCCACGCCAGATCTGCTGGCCCTGTGAGATATTTCTGAATAAACTGTAGTCTAAAAGTTGCAGTCCGGCTAGCCAGGTGGACAAGGCCCTGTCCCCCCTCCTCCCTGGCTAAAAACAATGCCCCCTGGCACCCAGTGCAGACCACCCCAGAAAAAATCCACCATTTTTTTTAATGTTGGCCAGGAGGTCTGGAGGGGGGTCTACACAAGTTAAGCGGTGCCACAGCTGAGATGCAACGAGGTTGTTTAAAACCAAGACTGTCCCCCTAAGAGACATTTGAGGGAGTAGCCATTTCCAGTTTTGCAATTTTTTCTGTGACATTCTCCCAGTTCTTTTTAACAATATTTTCATTTCCTAAAAACACTCCCAGGTACTTTAAACCATCTTTTTTCCATTTTAAATTTTCTGGGAGGACTGGGAGGCCGTCACTCCATTCACCGACAGCAAGGGCTTCACTTTTGTTCCAATTAACCCTTGCTGCCGAAGCGTGACTAAAATCTTTAATGATTCCTGCTAAAATGTCTACGTCTTTCTGATTTCTAATAAAAACGATAAGATCATCTGCATATGCCGATAAAATTATGTTTCTACTAAAGCCAGGGTAAAACAAACCTTGTAGACTATCACGTATTTTGTGGAGGAGAGGTTCAAGGGAGAGAGCGTAGAGCTTCCCTGACAGAGCACAGCCCTGCCTGACACCTCTACTCACTCCAAAAGGAGCACTCAGACTGCCGTTAAACTTCAGCACACTCTCAACATTGTTGTACAGCACCTTGACCTTAGCTATGAAACCAGCGCTGAACCCGAACTTCTCCATCACCTGCCACAAGAAGTTGTGTTCAACACAGTCAAAAGCCTTTTCCTGGTCTAGGGAAATCAGACCAGTGTTTAATCCCAATGAACTAGAGACGTCCAAAACATCTCAAATTAGGTGAACATGCCGGGGACACAATAGGTTTGGTCCCGGTGGATGATTTGCTCCATAACCCTTCCCAGCCTGGAGGCCAATACTTTGGACAGAAGTTTGTAATCCACACAGAGCAAGAACACAGGGCGCCAGTTTCGGATGTCCTGCAGGTTTCCTTTTTTTGGGAGCAGTGTGATGACGGCTCTCCTGCAGGACACTGGCAAGGAACCAGAGGCCAGGCACTCCCAGAAAGCCTTATAAAATTCTGGGGTGAGGCCGTCAATGCCAGGAGCCCGCCATCCCTGCATTCCCTGCAAGGAGGTATGTAGCTCCTGGATCTGGATGGGGGCCTCGAGCTGTGAGTTGGCCTCTGCCTGGACTTGAGGTAGTCCGTTACCGAACTCCTCTGGCAGTGCCCGCACTGCTTCCAGTTCACTGCTGTACAGTGATTTATAAAAACCTACAGCTCGGTTTTGTACCTGGCCTGGTTCTGTTAGCTCCTCCCCTGTGTCTGAGAGCAGTGCGTGGATTACTTTCCTCTGTCCGTTCTTTTTCTCCAGGCTGAAGAAGAAATTAGTGGGAGCATCCATCTCTTTGATGTTTTGGACCTGGGACCTGACTAGAGCGCCCTGAACTTTATTATCCAGCAGGTTGGCTAATGCCAGTTTTTTGACTTTGAGGCTCTCAGTATGGCCTCAATTTCCTGTGGACTTACTTAAGTGTTCTAGTTCCACTATATCGGTCTCTAGGTCTTTCATAGATCTGGTGATGTCTCGGGTGACGTTGAGGGTGTGCTGCTGACACAATAATCTGATTTGAATCTTGCCATGGTCCCACCACTGCCTAAGACAGCTAAAATCGCCCTTCCTCTGTCTAAAATTATTCCAAAAATAAATAAAAACTTCCCTGAATGTCCCATCTAATGTTAAATCAGAATTAAAATGCCAATAAGCACTTCTGGGTAAAATATTTCTGATAAAAACACTAGATAAAACAAGCGAGTGATCAGAGAAAACGGAAGGTATTATTGTGCTATTTTTAAAAACATTGAAATGATGTTTAAAACAATAAATACGACCTAGCCTGGCTAAGGAGACCCTGCTCTCTCTGAGGTGGGACCAGGTGTATTGTCTGCAGTCTGGGTGCATCCTTCTCCATACATCCACCAGGCTGTGGGAGTGGACCAGCTGCTTTAAGGCTCTGTATGGTTGCGATCTAAAACATCGTCTTCGGTGCAGTTAAAATCCCCACCCAAGAATATAAAATCCTCCGTGGCGCAACCGCTGACGATATCATTGACTTTATTAAAAAACAACTTCCTCTCTGTACCAGTTGTTGGAGTACAAATATTAATAAAAACAGCATTGAAGAGGCCGAACCGAGCTTTTACTAAAAGACACCTCCCTGGGATAAAATGTTTGACCTCCAGTGAGTTTGGGCTGAACGCTTTGGAGAAGAGGAAGCCCACTCCTCCACTTAAAGGAGTATTGTGGCTTAAAATGACTTCTCCTTCCCACTCTCTCCTCCAGTCAGACTCATTACTAAAATCACTGTGTGTTTCTTGTAAAAACAGGACATCTATTTTTTTATTATTTATTATTATTTGCTGTTTCGTAAATGAAATGTCTCTTCCTCTGTTCTCTTGCACCGTTAACATTTAAGACCTCTAGTTTAAAAACATCCATATCAAGGGTGATGTTTAAAACTATGATCAAAGATATTAAATTAAATAAAACACACATTGCTGCCTTTTCCATCACTGCTCAGTTGTCGCTTTGCTTTGAGCACTAGTTTCTGTAGTCTAAAAACCTCCTGATCTGTCAGGCCAGACTCCTCCCTCTGGCTCATGTGGAGTCTGGCCGAGGCGATAAAAAGACCTAAGTCTGGGAAATGTTCCTCCACCTTAACACCATGTTGATTTTTTGTTTGGTGAAGGAACAATTTTAATTTTTCTGATGATAAAATTTTTTTCTTTTGAGAACTGCTAAAAGATGGGACGTCACTGTTGTCCGAGACATATTCTTCACTGTCATCACTGTTTTTTTCCTGCGTTTTGTTGTTTGCTTTGCTTTTACTATTTTAAATCCTTCTTCCTCCATTTCTGCTTCTTCCACCTGTTCACCCCATGGTTTATTGTTACAAACTGAAATACTTTTGTCCCTGGCTTCACATTCTTCACCCACCCTTTCCTGCTCCTTGTACTCCCCTTCACCTGTCTCCTCCACCTGCTGCACACACACCTCACCCTCCCTACCGTTTCCTTCCCCGTCACCTCCCGCCTCCTTTTCCTTTACTTCCCCCATATCACCCTCTTTCCCCACATTACTCCCTTTAACTAAAACACCCTCTTCACCCACACCCGGTGTATTAACAGAACTCACCTCGTGTGTCTGGTCGGTCACAGCGGCGGGTCTCCGCGGAGCAGCGATCGGTCGCTCGGTCCGAGCGGCCGGTACCGTAGGGACAGGCTCCCCGGGCGGGGGGCCCGCTGCTGCGGGCACCGCAGGCCGGGCAGCGGGTCCCCGCCGCTGCGGTACTGGCGGAGCCGCGGGAGCGTCCGCGGATGTTCCTGGGCCGTCCGGAGCCGGGTCGCTCCGCTTTGGACAGGATTTCACTGTGTGTCCCTCCTCTCCACATCCGAAACATTTCATCACCGCTGAGGTGGCGAAGATCACGTAATCATAATCATCTACCTGAACATGGAAGCGGAGGTTGAGCTCCTCGTTCCTGTTGTTCAGGATCATATAGAGCTGTCTGTGGTGAGACACTACGTGCTTCAGCAACGGAGACTTACATCCAGACAGCAGCTTCCTGATCGGAGACGCCACCTTGCCGTGTCTGGACAGCTCTCTCGTGAGAAACTCATCGGAGATAAAATGAGGGACATTGGCCAGGACTACCTTGGTGGCGGGTTGGGAAAGAGGCAGCACCTGCACAAAAGCTCCGTTCACGGTGATTCCTGTCTCAATGATCAAGTTAGGTTTTTCAACTCGATCCACGAACACGACCACAGCGCTGTTCATCCGAGCGGCTGACAACACGCTGCTGTGACCGACTTTCTCCCCCACAGCGAGGCCAATGTCCTCAACGCTGCAGAGGACCGTGGCAGCGATCTTAACGCCGTGTTTGCGGGTAAGATTTTTAAATCCCCCGCCAGACATGGCTGCTGCCACGCTACCGGCAAAGTGCCGGGGAGAGAAAGAAATGGAAAAAAGGACAGATAGCCCACAACCCACACCTGATATAAACTATAGTGTTACCCCTTTAACTTTAAACCGTGTGAATCAAAGAAATAAACATTTAAACTACGAAATAAAGACGAAAAAGAAACTCGACGCTCAACACGCTCCACACACTCACAGCACACAATCTCCCAGCATGTACAGAGAGAGAGAGAGGGAGGAATGAGCAGCACGGAGCGGTGGCTGTGAGCCCCAAGCCCTCATGGTGCAGTATCTTTTGAGCATGTGGCCTGGTTCTTCTCAGGTGGAGAAGAACCTGAATTATTAGTTATTCTTACCACCACCCCCAGCGTGGTTTGACTGGAGATCGTCTTGGTTTTTAGCGTTTTATGTTTGTTTATTTGTTTTGCATGCACCTGAGTCTCTGTGTCACTCTCCCTGGTCCTAAACTCAATAATTCTTTTGTGTGCCTCCCGTCAACCCCTGGAGTACACTGTTGGGCCTTGGTCCGAGCGGCCGACAACACGCTGCTGTGACCGACTTTCTCCCCCACAGCGAGGCCAATGTCCTCAACGCTGCAGAGGACCGTGGCAGCGATCTTAACGCCGTGTTTGCGGGTAAGATTTTTAAATCCCCTGCCAGACATGGCGGCTGCCACGCTACTGGCAAAGTGCCGGGGAGAGAAAGAAATGGAAAAAAGGACAGATAGCCCACAACCCACACCTGATATAAACTATAGTGTTACCCCTTTAACTTTAAACCGTGTGAATCAAAGAAATAAACATTTAAACTACGAAATAAAGACGAAAAAGAAACTCGACGCTCAACACGCTCCACACACTCACAGCACACAATCTCCCAGCATGTACAGAGAGAGAGAGAGGGAGGAATGAGCAGCACGGAGCGGTGGCTGTGAGCCCCAAGCCCTCATGGTGCAGTATCTTTTGAGCATGTGGCCTGGTTCTTCTCAGGTGGAGAAGAACCTGAATTATTAGTTATTCTTACCACCACCCCCAGCGTGGTTTGACTGGAGATCGTCTTGGTTTTTAGCGTTTTATGTTTGTTTATTTGTTTTGCATGCACCTGAGTCTCTGTGTCACTCTCCCTGGTCCTAAACTCAATAATTCTTTTGTGTGCCTCCCGTCAACCCCTGGAGTACACTGTTGGGCCTTGGTATTTGTGAACCATAGTTGGGCCTACATGCGTGTTGTAAAGCCTGACCACATGGCTTCTCCTGCTCTGGAAGACAAAGGAATGCCTCCAGAAACCCCCAACTGAGGGGGGGTTGGGACTTCACACCTAGGTGACAAACCCTGTCCGGGAGGAAACGTCATCAACTATTGGTCAATGTGTGTCCTTTGACCTATGAGGTCACAAAGCCCATAAAAGCCCAGGTCTTCCTCCTCCTCTCTGAAACTTCTCCCTCAAGGGAGAAGCTAGCTCTCTTCAAGTCTCTCTCAGAAGCTCACTCTCTTCAAGAAGCTCTCCCTCAAGGGAGCAGCTCTCTCAGAAGATCTTCAACTCCATGCAGGCTTGCCCAGAGTAGCCTGCTGAAACCATCCAAAGGCAGCGACGCGAGAGCCTGCCTAAGAACTCCAGCACGACCGGTCACGACACAAGGTCTGACCCGCAACCAACAGGAACCACCAGCCAAGCAACCACTTCACTGGACTCCAACCAGCACCTCCAAAGGATCATCTTCCATTTCCATGGACGGGTAACACAACTGGGCGGAACAAAGAACTGATTTCTAAGCTAAGAACTGTTGAACTGTTAACTTTCATTTGATGTCCGAGTTTGACCTGAAGCTGTGATATTTGGTAGCGTGTTATTCGAAAGTCGATGTTAGTTCTTTTATGCTGTTTCTTCACCGTGCATGCATCTAACTCCTTTCTTTAACCTGAGCACCAACACATCACACGCTCATCTCCACCCTTATCACACGTGATCTCAGTCACATGGTCCCCATCACTCCAGGGGCCCATTGTCTTTTCTGTGGCCAGCAGCCATTTTGAATCACTCACACACACACGCGCACGCACGCATACTCACACATACTATGTACGTAGTATGTATATCCTTTTGTAGTTTGTGTGTGTAGACTTTTATTATGTTCGTAATAAATGTTTATTTTTCCAACACGACTCTTTATTAATATTGTATAAAAGTGAATCTTGCCAACCTCTACGTTGTAAAAGAACTCCACATCCTTCAACCTTGCTAACTATTAGTGTGGTAAATTTGATCATAGTTATTAATTTAATTATTAATCAGACTTCCAAATTGGTAGTTAACAATCATATGAGACTATTGATTAATAAATAAGCTATCTTTCCCTTCCTTTGAAGGGTGGTGCCCCGATTTCTCTTTTATAAATGTAAATTATTATCAGATATTAATATTTTTATTTTTATTTTTATATATTAATACCTGTGCGAGGCCAATATACTGTTGATGCACAGCAACACTTTGGGGGGTAACAAGACCCATCTCCAAAGTGCCTTTTATATCCAAAATTCTGGAAAAAATTGGAGCTTAAAGTATATCTGGATGTGCACAATGTTTAAGAACGTTTCCAGTCTGGTTGTAACAATAAACAATTCACAACATTATTGATTAAAACCAAGCACATTGTTTAAGTTACCAAACTTAAGGGCATAACCCTAATATTTTGGTACCTGTGCAAGGCCAATATACTGTTGATGCACAGCAACACTTTGGGGGGTAACAAGACCCATCTCCAAAGTGCCTTTTATATCCAAAATTCTGGAAAAAATTGGAGCTTAAAGTATATCTGGATGTGCACAATGTTTAAGAACGTTTCCAGTCTGGTTGTAACAATAAACAATTCACAACACTGAATCTGCTTTGTTAAGAGCAATCTACCAGTCCACATGTGTTTTGTCAATCTGGAGAAGGCATAACATTGGGTTCCCAAGGATGTTTTGAGGGAGGTGCTGCAGGAGTTTGGAGAGAGGGGGTCCCTTCTTAGGGCCATCCAATCCCAATCCCATCCAATGCTCAAAACAAGAGATGTGTGCGTATACTCAGCAGTAAGTCAGACTTGTTCCAAGTAGGTGTTGGCCTCCGCCAGGACTGTGCCTTGTCTCCAATCCTGTTTGAGTTGTACATGGACAGGATTTTGAGCTGCAGTCATGGTGAGGAGGGGCTGCAGGTCGGTGACCTGAAGATTACATCACTGCTTTTTGCAGATGATGTGGTTCTGATGGCACCATTGGCCTTAGATCTACAACGCCCACTGGTTTGCTTCACAGCTGAGTGAAGCAGCAGGGATGAGGATCAGCACCTCGAAATGTGAGGCCATCGTTCTCAGTAGGAAAACTGGTGGATTGCCTACTCCAGGTGAGGCATGAGCCCTTGCCGGAGTAGAGTTGCTGCTCAATTGCATGGAGGAGCTGGTTGAGGTGGTTCGGGCATCTGGGGCGCTTTCCTAGGGAGGTGTTCCTGGCACGTCCAATTGGGAGGAGACCTAGAGGTAGATTACCTGATATCCTCTCTGCCCTGGGAGTGCCTTGGGATCCCCAGTCAGAGTTGGCCAATGTGGCGGGGGAAAGGGAAATCTGAGGTGAAGCTCTTACCCCTGTGAACTGACCACGGATAAATGGACGACACCTCAACCGGTCGAAGCAGATGACCGTACACTTTGAGACTGTGTAGCACTTGTAAAAAGGAACACTTATATAATAACAAAGACAATAGTACTATATATTGAGAATTGTCAATGTGAACCCCTTGAAATAAAAAAATAGATCTTAAGAAAATTATTCAAAGTATTTGGTGATATTATTTCCCTTTTATTTGATTTAAATCGGTTTAGAAGAAATATTTATCATATGTTATTCAATATCTAGGCCTATTTTTAGAGTTGAAATTAATACAGAAATGAAAAACAATCTTGTGCAGGAATCACAACACAAATTTCTCAGATAATAAAACAAATAGTGTCTGTCCTCACACCGTGTGTGGGTAATCAGTTCTGTTCTCTGTCCAATAAATCCGCTACGTGTTGCAGAAACTTCACAGTCCTACCCGAATCCAGATTCCCCAGAGTGTAGGTGATCTGTTGAAGATGCCGCGCCACTTTATTCTAAGCTTCATGGACAGAAAAAATAAACCAAAGTCTTTCATAAAGTATAAATGTAAACTCAAAATTTTGTCCTTCAGACTCACTTTTCTCTTCTTTTCTCTCTGCTCTCCCTTGTCCTGTTGCCCTCCCTCGTCCCTTTCCCCCCAGCAACCGTCGCTCCAGGTGTCCCGATTGGCTGTAACCTCTGACCTCATTAGGGACCGGACACAAAGTAAAACACCATTTCACACATTAAGGGTGTTTTGGAATTTTCATAGTCTCTGTCCTTCTTCAGGGCATAGTGCAATGTGCTGCTGCGACATCGAAGGCAAAATCACTAACTCCCCACACATCACCGATACGAGTGTGCGTAAGATGGCAGGCTGTCTCCATGACTAGAAAGACATTCAATTGTTTGGGAACGAGCTGACCCTGAGATTAGATTGGTCACTGTAGCCGAGCAAACTTCACAATATGAGAGAACATCATGCACATACGTATGATTGTGTCGGTGAACTGATTTTCTCATTGGCCAAGCGTCAATAAATATTTCTGCCTAAGACATCGAAGGGTTCCTAAACACTTTCTTCCCGATGAGCTGAGTTTTCCACAACAATAGGGCAGTAAAAATAAAAACAAAATTGTAAACCAGACTATTGATTAGCCCTAATATTAAATGTTGTTTTATTTGTTTACTTCATATCTATTTGTTTTAACTTTTTGTCCGTTTAAGTTTTTATTTATTTCTTTAACCTTTTATTTTTATTGAGCTAATGTATATTATGATTTGGTGACGGACAGTGAATAGTTGTATAACTGGATCTTGCAGTTGGAATGCTGAAGTTTCTTTGAGCAAGGCATGAATTTCTGTGTGAATGAATGAATGCAGCATGGACTGTACAGCACTTTGAGCAGTAGATAAGACTGGAAGAATGCAATTAAGATATTTTCCATTTACCTGATATGCATATTGGTGTCATGTATGGACAGGGCCTGGGATTGTCTTTCAATACTGCTGTCCATATTTTTATTTATCTGTGATTTTCTGCCTTATTCTGCTGTATACAGCCAGTTAGTTTATTGATTTTACAATGGTGAAAATATGAACTTTCAATGTACAGTAATCATTATCATCAATGTTTTCCAATCATGCTTACTGATATTTGTAAAGAGAATGCAGAAAATATGCATCCCATTCTTACAGACATGCATATATGCTGCCTATACATAAATAGGAACACTATGTTTACTGTGGCAGGGACAGAGGTGTGACCTAAAATACATGCACTCAATCCACATGAGGAAATCTGTCCCTGTAGAGTGATCAAGTGAAATAATTCATGAAAAGCAGAAGACTAATCAGTGACACTTCAAGTGTTTCAATTCATATACAGTACAAGTTCACTTGAAAAGATCAATACGAATTCCCAAAAGGTTTGAGAAAAAAATATGCTCCTCCTGCAGCAGAAACTGTGAGTAAATTGGGCAGGGAAAATTTCTGTATAGTCACTGGCTATATGGAAAATAAGTTGGTAGCCGCAAGGCTGGATACCACTTGCCTGAGGCTGAGCTGATCTAATTGCCAGCTGTCTGACATGTCAGCCGAGAAAGTGCAGCCATTTTGGGTCTTGATCAAAAGTGAACATTGGCGGCTACCATGGCTGGGATGATGGTCCAATTAGGACTTGCAACGTGTTTCTGAGTTTCTGTGTGTGTGTGTATGCTAACTGATGGAATGCCACAGAGGTTGTGACATAATGAGGAATGTGGTAACATGTAAAAATGCTGTAGGAGTCATCTGTTGATTGTCTGTCTGTTTGTTGAGTTGCGTCAGGTCTGCCGGGGCGGTTTACTCTTGTTGTCCCCGGGATATAAAAGCATGTGTTAAGTGATGAAAAAGGGTATTAACAATGGTAGCGTTCGCATGGTTGCAAAAGGTGCTATGAGGTGAGCGAATATTCAGGGAACGCACAGATTTACTGGCGAGCAGCGCGCAGAGCTATGGCCGGCCGTAGAGCGCTACATGGCGAGGAACCAGGGGCTGTCTGTGCCCACGAAGGTGATGTCCACACTGGGGTTCCTGGCAATAGGCGATTGGTCAGGAGTGTGCCAGCACACCCTGAGCCGTGCCGTGCCAACTGTGTGGGACAATTTGCAGCCAGAGCTTTTGACTGTACACACATTGCTGTAAATGTACCATCACAGGATGAATTTGTCTGAATTTGCAGCGCAAATGCAGCCGACTAACAGCATTGGGAGGGTGTAGGGTCTGGCACAGGCATCTTTCATTCAGTTGCCCCGAATATAAACGGGACGTGAGTTTTTATGTTAATGCTGGTGTAATTTGAACCCCGATTGTCTCCCTGTATTAATTATTTATGTCAGTAAACTTGTGTGTAATATTACACACAATCATGGGCCATGACGCACTTCTACATTCATAAACAAAGTGGTTCACTGGTTCCAGGACAGCGGAGCTGGTGGAGGAGTCAGTGCTCTCTCCTGGATCATTGTCTATTCAGAAATTTTAAAAACACCTTTACGGCTGACCACTTTGGTGTGTGCGCTGCTCTGATCCTCGGCATTTACTGCCTCGCACACACACTCTCCCACTCACTTCCCACTTCATGTTTATCCCTGCTGACATGGTACTAAATATAATGGTTTGGTGCGTCTCCGCTTCACTTAGTATTTCTAGTTTAGAGTTGGTGGAATTTCTTTTTTTTTTTTCCTTTGTTGTTTGTCTGTTGTTCCATGAAGAACGATCGCACAGAGAGGGGAATCCCCTCATTTAAATAGAATTGCCTATGTAAATAAGGGCATGGTCAGGGAGGAGTTCGATGCGCCAGCAGGTGCGTTCAATTCCAAGTTGATTGGGATGTACAAAAGAAAGGTGCTTGGGTCCCGGCGTTCGCACAGTTTGATACATCCGAATTTTTCTTTGCGTACGGTGGTATCTGGGTCCTAGCGTTCGCCAGAGTTTAGTAGCAAGTCCACGCAAGTCTTTGTACGTGAGACCCCTGCTCTTCCTCCTGCCTCAGTTCTCCACGTCTCCTTCCATGTGTGAGAGAACCCTGCGGACTCTGCTCCAACCCCTCCTGTGAGTTTTGCCTCCCCTGGGCCTGCTCCTTGTCCTCCTGCTTTCGCCTCCATACTGCTCCCCAAGCTCCTCCCGTGGACTCTGCTTCCCTGGACCTTCCTCCCTGCTCCACCTACCCCCCCCGAGTGATTTGGATTCCCCCTGCTCTCGTGCCACCTCCCGAGTATTATATTGTTTTGTTTTCACTCGCGTTTCGCCAGGCTTGGTAGTTATTGTTTGATTAGTTCAGTTTACCCCTTTTGTGCACTTATTGTTATTGTGTCTGTTAATAAACTTACACCTACTCTTGCCTCGTCTGCATCTTTGGGCCCTGCTTCTGTGTAAAAATCATAACAGTTCTCATAGTGGTCGTTAATTCTCATGACTATGGGAACAATACGGTGGGTGATTCGAAATATCTTCACTCCTTGTTAAGGCATGTGCTGTTATAGGAGTGTCAAGAGCTAGCAGATTGATATTTAATTTCTTGGGCATAGCCCCACAGATTCTCGTCAGCTTATGCCCCCTGATCTTGGCTGTGCCCATGGAATTTCACTCAGGTCAAAGTATGTGCAGAGGTACAGAGAAAGATGATGGGTGCTAACCAGTGTCAATGAGGTGCGTGAGGGGTGCATTTTACCTAGCAGGCATGAGGCTCTTTGATGTCCTACTTGATCTTCCTTGGCTGCAGATGGTGCTGTGTCGACAACCCCATGAGGTCCAATGGAGAGGGGTCTCGATGGTGGTCTCAAAGGTTGCGATGGTCGGGTTTGGAGTGGGCAAACATTGGCCTGTTGTATAAGTTTTAATGTGCTTTAGGGCTGAAACATGGGAATCGTCATAGCCAGTGCTCAATGGCCTCGCAGAGTTCCTCATATTGGCTTCTCTCTCACTCAATGGTGTCACAGAACTCCTTTACCCTACCCAGAAAAAACTGCACATCCAGTTTTTTGCCCTGTAGTATTGAAAGAAAACATGTCTGAATACTCAAAAATGCCATTAAATGTGTGAAGCAAAAACCCAAACTCAAAATCATCCAGGCATGCTTTAAATCCGTCAGCATAGCACACTGAATTGAAGAAAACAAGAACAACCCCAGGTTCCTCTTCAGCACTGTAGCCAGGCTGTCAGAAAGTCACACCTCATTTGATGCATTTATTCCTCTAACCCTGAGAAGCAATGATTTCATGGGCTTCTTTTCAGATAAAACTCTTAACTATTAGTGATAAAATCCATAGTCTTGTCCCAACGAGGAGCTCAGACACATTGTTTAGTTCAGAAACAACAGAACTGGATTCATGTCTGAACCAGTTCTCCCCCATCGACCTTCCTGAATTGAGGTTATTAGTGTCAGCATCCAAAACAACAACTTGTCAATTAGACTTGGTCCCAGCTGGACTCTTTAAAGGAGTCTTCCCTTTAATTGACAGTTGCATATTGAATCAGATTAATATGTCCTTATCAATCGGTTACGTGCCACAGGCTTTTAAAGTCGCTGTCATCAATCCTCTCCTTAAAAAGCCCACATTCGACCCAGAGGTCTTAGCTAATTATAGATCAATATCAAACCTGCCCTTTGTCTCCAAAATCTTAGAAAGAGCTGTCGCTAATCAGCTGTGCCATTATTCAGACAGTAACGGCCTACTGGAGAATTTTCAGTCAGGATTTAGAACTCACCACAGCACAGAGACAACGCTACTGAAAGTCACTAATGACCTTCTCATGGCCTCAGATGATGGACTTGTCTCTGTACTTGTCTTACTGGATCTTAGTGCAGCATTTAACACTGTTGATCACAAGATACTGGTACAGAGGCTAGACAATCATGATTAAAGGGACAGCTCTAGGCTGGTTTAAATCATATTTATCGGATAGATTTCAATTTGTTAATGTTAACAATGAGTCATCCCTTCAAATACAAGTTAGTCATGGAGTACCACAAGGTTCTGTCCTTGGGCCAATACTCTTCACATTATACATGCTCCCCTTAGGCAACATTATCAGACAGCACCGCATACACTTCCATTGCTATGCGGATGACACTCAGCTATACATATCCATGAAGCACAATGAATCTGATCGCTTAATTCAATTGCAGGATTGTCTTAAGAATATCAAGGCCTGGATGACTCAGAACTTTTTGCTCCTTAACTCAGACAAAACTGAGGTCACTGTAGTTGGGCCTAAGTGTCTTAGAGAAACACTCTGACTAGATAGTCTCCCTGGGCGATGTCAGCCTGGCTTCCAGCTCCACTGTGAGGAACCTGGGAGTTCTGTTTGACCAAGACATGTTTTTTGAAAAACAGATACAACAAGTTTCTAGGACAGCATTTTCCACCTACATAATATCAGGAAAATTAGACACATCCTGCCTCAGAAGGATGCTGAAAAACTTAAGGTTATTTACATAACCCCGGTTCTCTGAGTAATATGAGTGAGATGTCTCACTATGGGATGCACGCCCCGCTGCAGACCTCAGAAGCATTAATCATCATTCCGCCAATCCTGATTGGCTGGTGAAACGTATCCATCCGCCACAGGTAGTCCCACCTACCTTAAGTACCTCATGTGGACGGCACCACCCCATTCAAGATAAGCACCTCTTCTCACTCGCCCAAGCAAGAAGGGTTGTCTGGTGAGACATCTCACTCATATTACTCAGAGAACCGGGGTTATGTAAATAACCTAAAGTTCTCTTTCATAATATTCCGTTCGATGTCTCACTATGGGATGTTGTAGCTCCCGTATTGCCAGACAAGCTTATCCAGCGTCCACCAACCCACAGAGAAGCACTCTGTTCCAGTCAGGACAGCAAAACTGCACGTGCCACGCACGGAGCGGAAACATCCAGTCTGTAGAAGCGGACAAACGTGCGGGGCGAGGACGAACTCGCCGCCGCACAGATGCTCTGAACAGGGACTCCACTGAACACTGCCCGCAGGCCCTCAGGCAGCTGCAAACCTCGACACGTATAGGCCAAAGCAATCACCTCCACCACCCAGCGCTGCTTAGTAATAGGTTTACCCTTATGAGGGTTAGCCCAGGAGACGAACAGCTGATCGCTCCTCCTGAAACCTCCAGTTTGCCACCGAGTCCAGAGATAATCCCAGAAAGATTATATTCTGTGTCGGGGACAGTCTGCTCTTCTCTACGTTTATCACAAAGCCCAGGTCGAATAGGTGCTGTGTGAGATCACGTGTGTGCGCGGTGGCCTCCTGCTCTGACTGTGCCAACAGCAGCCAGTCGTCCAGATAGGTGGCCAGGCGGATGCCCCGCTGTCTCATCAGGGTAATTGCTGCCTCCGTCCACCACACAAAAACCCTCAGGCTCAAGGAGAGGCCAAAAGGGAGCACGCGGTACTCATAGCAGATACCCTGGAAAGCGAACCTCAGATACTTTCTGTGGGGAGGATAGATCGGGATCGAACACGAGCTGACTCTCCCTGGGCCTGTGAGTGTATTACGCCGGCAAATTGCGGGGGAATAGCGGCAAACTGCAGCCCGTATCCTCTCGAGATCGTCCGTAGCACCCAGGCTGGGGCTGGGAGCGCAGCCCATTTCTCCCATCTGAGGGAGAGTGGTGAGGCGCTTCGCAGCCCGTCCGTCGCAAGGGATGCCAGCCGTGGTGCGTTGGTGCCCTCTTGTGGCGGGACAGCATGGCCCCCGGCCAGCAACACCGTGCCCCGAGAGGGACAGAGCCGCGGCGGGGGCCCCGGGGAGAGCCGCAGCTTTCCGCTGGGGGGAAACCGGGGTTATTTTGATATTTTTGGCTTTCATTTTTAAATTTTTTTTTTTTTTTCAGCTGCGCCCTCGGCCATTGGCCTGGATGTGGCAGCGGGACACAATTTATTTTCTGCGTGAGAAAAAATGTGTGAGTGCGTGCTTGAGACATGAGACATGAGAGAGGAGCAACCACTGAAGCTCCTGCCGTCAACTGTTCATCCCTCCTGGCTCATCCTGGCATGATCCGGGGCAGCTGGGAGACGGGGGCGTAGGTAGCCCCTGGTTGCACGCTTGAAAGCCGAACAGGTGGAGCTGGAGAACGGGGAACTTCCAGCTGCATCACCGGTGAAGAGAGGAGCAGTCAGACCGCTCTCTTCTTCTTGCTGGCCTGGCCAAGATCCCCTCTGGGACGATAGGCATGTCCAGGACATCCTCCTTTTCTCTGTCCGACAGGTTGGCGAGGCTGAGCCACCGCGCTCGTTCCTGTAGGACTCTGGTCCCCAGTGCTTTCCCCGTGGCCTGGACCGCGCAGCGCTGGACACGGAGACAGAGGTCCGTAATGACAGGTATCTCCTCCCACATTCCTGGGTCCTGAGTTTGAGCAAAATCCTCACATAACTCAGCCTGGTAAGCCGTGAGCAGGGAGAGGACATTGAGCACACTGGCCGAAAGTGCAGCTGTCTTATACGTCTTTTCAGCGAGAGCTGACTGGAGACGGTCCGACTTGGACAGCAAGCTGGGGCTCCAGGAGGACACCGCTGACGGCTGCTTCGGGTGAAGATGTGCCGCGACCAGAGGTTCCATCGGAGGCATGCAGAGCAGACCCAGGCTCTCCATCGCCTCGCAGTCGAGGGAAGAGGCTCCGGGAATCGGGCTGCTGCTGCTAAAAGGGCACTCTCTCCACGAGCGCACGACCTCGTCTAGCAGCTCTGGGAAGATGGGGAAAAGTTGCTTCGTCGCACTCTTGGCCAGGGGCAATTTCTTCCCCTCGTAGCGGGATCTGGTGGTCTCAGCTATGACGGTGGGCCAGGGGATGTTCAGCCGAGCAGCCGCGCGTTTGCACACGTCGAGCATGTCCAAGCTGGGGAGGGGAGACGCTGGTGTGCCGAATCCCTCCTCATCCCGCGAGATGACGGAGACCACGGGCTGCGCAGCCCGGGTCGGAGTGATGAAGGCGTCGTCCTCCTCCTCGTCCTCATAGTCCAGTTCCAGGACGTCTTCCACTTAGCGGGGGATCCGTGGCTAAGTCAAGCTGCGAGCCCCAGCTGACGCTAGCCTCTGGCATCGCCACCGCAGAGACCGCCATACCCTTTCCATCCTCGACGGCGGCGTCACTCGGAGGGATAATGGGGTCAAGTCCAGACAGGCTAGCTTGGCGTGCTAGCCGTCTGCGGAGACTCTTTATCGTGAACACTACGCAGTGTTGGCACGAGCCGGGGACGTCGATCGCTAGCCGAGCATGTTGCAGCCCCAGGCAGGTGGAGCAGACCTGGGGCCTCATGTATGAATGTTGCGTACGCTCAAAGTCTTGGCGTTCGCCCGTTTCCACGCTCACGTCCATATGTATCAAAAGTGACTTGAGCGTGGACTCTAGTGGTGCGCCACGCCAACTCCGTGGCTGGCGTACGCAAGTTTCTGCGGCTATCTTGCCTTTGACGACGCTCGCAGGGTGACACTGGGAAACTGTCAATGATGTGAAAACAACTCTACAGCACACCCTTATGAACAATCAACACATCCACCTGTTTGTAATAATATGGGCGGATATAAAAGCATGTGTTAAGTGAAGAAAAGGGCTATTAACAATGACAGCGTTCGCATGGTTGCAAAAGATGCAACTTGACGTGAGCGAATATTCAGGGAACGCTCAGATTTCCTGGCGAGCTGTGCGCAGAGCTGTGGCCGGCCGTAGAGCGCTACACGGCGAGGAACCAGGGGCTGTCCGTGCCCACGCAGGTGATGTCCACGCTGGGGTTCCTGGCAATAGGCGATTGGTCAGGAGTGTGCCAGTGCACCCTGAGCCGTGCCGTGCCAACTGTGTGGGACAATTTGCAGCCAGAGCCGGTTTCCCCAATGTAATCAGAACTTTTGACTGTACACACATTGCTATAAATGTACCATCACAGGATGAATTTGTCTTTGTTAATAGGAAGCATTTTCATTCCATCAATTTTCAAATCATTCGTGCAGCGCAAATGCAGCCGACTAACAGCATTGGGAGGGGGGCTGGCACAGGCATCTTTCATTCAGTCGCCCCGAATATAAACAGGACGTGAGATTTTATGTAAATGCTGGTGACTCCCTGTGTTCATTATTTCTGTCAATAAACTCGTGTGTAATATTACACATAATCATGAGCCGCGACGCACTTCTACATTCATAAACAAATGCGGTTCAAGGACAGCGGAGCTGGTGGAGGAGTCAGTGCTCTCCCCTGGATCATCGTCTATTCAGAAATGGTAAAAACACCTCTACGGCTGACCACTGTGGTGTGTGCGCTGCTCTGATCCTCGCCATTTACAGCCTCACACGCACACTCTCCCACTCACTCCTTCCCACTTCATATTTATCCCTGCTGACATGCTACGAAATCAAATGGTTTGGTGCGTCTCCGCTTCACTTAGTATTTCTAGTTTAGAGTTGGTGAAATTATTATTTTTTCACACCTCTACGGCTGACCACTGTGGTGTGTGCGCTGCTCTGATCCTCGCCATTTACAGCCTCACACGCACACTCTCCCACTCACTCCTTCCCACTTCATGTTTATCCCTGCTGACATGCTACGAAATCAAATGGTTTGGTGCGTCTCCGCTTCACTTAGTATTTCTAGTTTAGAGTTGGTGAAATTTCTTTTTTTTTCCTTTGTTGTTTGTCTGTTGTTCCATGAAGAACGATCGCACAGAGAGGGGAATCCCCTCATTTAAATATAATTGCCTATGTAAATAAGGGCGTGGGCAGGGAGGAGTTTGGTGCGCCAGCAGGTGCGTTCAATTCCAAGGTGATTGGGATGTACAAAAGAAAGGTGCTTGGGTCCCGGCGTTCGCACAGTTTGATACATCTGAATTTTTCTTTGCGTACGCCGGTTTAAGGGTCCTAGCGTACGCCAGAGTTTAGTAGCAAGTCCACGCAAGTCTTCATACATGAGGCCCCTGGTGTGAGTCCTTGCCCAAGATCTTGTTCCCACAGCGACAGAGGCAGGCCCTGGTGTCTCCGAGCCCTCTGGTGTGAGGGGTTTTAGCCTCCATCCTGCACGTGCTGGTGTGCAAGTAGGGAGTTTCAAGGCGGTTAACTGGTGTGTTAACTTCGTGAACTAAGACCAGGAGTTAGCTGGAGTGCTGACACTCCAATCAGGATTGGTGGATTAATGCTTCTGAGGTCTGCAGCGGGGCGTGCATCCCATAGTGAGACATCGAACAAAATATTATGAAAGAGAACTAGTGCACGCGTTTATTACCTCCAGACTAGATTATTGTAATTCTCTTTTATCAGGATGTCCAAAAAGCTAGTGAGTAGCCTCCAATTAGTCCAGAATGCAGCAGCACGTGTGCTGACAGGAACTAGCAGGAGAGATCATTATGACTCCTGTCTTAGCCTCCCTGCACTGGCTCCCTGAAAAATATAGAACAGATTTCAAAGTCTTGCTCCTTACATTTAAAGCTATCAATAATCAGGCCCCTTCTTACATCAGGGAGCTAATAACACCCTATCAAGCAAACAGACCACTCTGTGCAGGCTTTCTTGTTGTTCCCAGGACCAGTAAAAGTAGAACAGGCGGCAGTACATTTAGTTACCAGGCTCCTCTCCTGTGGAACCAGCTTCCACTGTGGGTCCGGGAAGCAGCTACCATCTCAGCATTTAAAGTTAAACTTAAAACATTTCTTTTTGTTAAAGCCTTTAGTTGCTATAGTATAGACTGCTGGGGGAACTCCCATCATCCACAGGGCACTTCTGTACCTCGCTCTCTCTCTCTGTCCCTCTGCCTCCTCCACACATACTTATTTACTCATTATATATTCATTTTAAATAATCACATATCAACATTATGTAGGACAGGATGCTGTTTTGACCACTCTTATTTTCAGGTCACTTTTCGGTCCAAAGTCCCTCGCTCGCTCTCTCTTCTCTTCCAGGTACAGTATCTCTGCTGCAGGAGGACAACAACTGGCATTATTACTATGCTGCGGTGAGCTTGTGACCTGTCCAGGGTGCACCACGCCTCCTGTGCAAATAGCAGCTGGACCTGCTCCAACCCCCCCTCCAACCCAGTGCCCTTATGAAGATGATATTCCTACCGCTTATATTATTTTTATTATTGTCCATGTCTCTCTTGTCCCCACCCCACTATCGCTCGCTCTTCTCCCTTTTCCTTCCACTCTCCTCTTCTACCTCCTTCTCTCTGCTCACCCTAACCGGTCGAGGCAGATGACCACCCACATTGAGCCTGGTTCTGCTGGAGGTTTCTTCCTGTTAACGAGGGAGTTTTCCCTCTCCATAGTGCTTGCTCATTGTGGGGATAGTTGGGTCTTTCTGTTTTCATATCTGACTGTGCTCTGACTCCTTTGTAAAGCGCCCCGAGATAACGTCTGTTATGATTTGGTGCTATATAAATAAATAAAATTGAATTGAATTGAATTTTTCATCCAGATGGGGGGGGGGGGAGACTCTTTCCAGCTGCTTTTGCCTGTCTCTCTTAAGCAACAGCCAAAAAGAGGAAGTTAAGAAATGGTGGCAGTGAGTACATGCGCAGTCATACTCATGAAATGGAGAGTGATTTCTTAAGCACTAAAAACTAACAAGAAGTTATAAACCACAAGCAGACACAGCAAAAGCAGAAGTGTTGTAGAGATATGAATCAAGTGAAAGTGATGAATCACGAAAACATGTTAATATCGGAAAAGTGTTTAAATCAAAAATGATTTAATGAATGTTGTTACTGATCCTTTTCATTACTTTATTCTAATGAGTGTAACGGAAAAAAATGAAAGTGTTTTTGATGAACGTGTCCAGAAGTAGAAGCGTCTCATACGAACCCGTAGGAAATCTGAACGGTCTAAATGCGACTGACTGTATCTGATCAAAGAAGTAGACAGGATCATATTTCAGAAAGGGGAAGTTATACTCTCAGAGCTAGAGGTGGAGAAAATCGCTACTGATGTTCAGAAGTGTCAGAAAGTGGGTTGTATGAGTATTTTGTATAAAATGAGTGAGCAGAAAACGATCAAGGTTGTTCGGGACCCGGAGCCTTTGGAGACGCAAGATGCAAGACCACAGCTACAGGAACGGGACTTTGCCGAGACCAAGAACTTAGAGCGGAGAGGCGAAACTGTCGAAGATCGGAATAATTCCTGAGGATCGTTGCTGAACACTTAGGCTCTGGACTGGGTCGGACCATACCCAAAACAGCAACGACAAGATCGGACTTTTGGATTATTCTGTTTCGTTCTGCATATACGGACAAAGACTTTGAGATTTCTTTGCTGATTTTGGATGAAATTACTGACTTTCTAGAGGAGTCCGTCAGAGAAGTGTGCGGTGCCGCGGCCAGGCACTGTGCCCCTTTCCCTCTCAAAAAGGATATTATTTCCATCCCGGAGCAGAGAAAGCAAGTCTTATTATTTAATTTTTTGTTTCTTTTTTTTATTTTTCACTATTCTTATTCCTTTTCCAAGTGAATGGGTGGGAGCGTAAATAGTGACTTGTTGTGGATGCAGAGGCAAGAATTCTCCACTCGAAAGAGTTGAAGTGAGAATTACCACATCAAGTGAATTATCACTGTCCCACTGAGATAAATCCCAGGTTTTAGAGTCACCCTAGGTGTAAGAACCTGGACCAAAATTACTATCATCTTTTGATTTTATTAATCTTTGATGTTTGATCATTCTTGAATTTTTCTTTTTATTATTTTTTTTATTTTTTTTATCATTTCCCCATCGTCAAAGACCGAAAACATCATGGAAGAAAAGAAGATTTTACTCTTTCTGATTTTTATCATTTACAAGATCTGCATTATCCGAGATTTGATTTTTTGGGACTAAAATTCAAGGAATATTGAGACATTGATTTATTTTGAACATTTATTTGAGTTTTCAATAAGTTGTAAGCTTTGCTCCGCCGAATCGCAAATAAATTTCTAAAATTGAATTTAAAGAGAAATTGTGTAATTAAAGTCATTTTCTCAGAAACAAAGAAGAAGATCGGACGGGTCACTAAACAACACCTGTTTCCAAGCGCACTGATCAACGAGGAGAGCTGCCGTTAATGGACGCGGTGGTCGGGGCTTCCGATACCAGGTTACTCGTCGGGGGTCCGGGCTGAGGCAGAAGCGATAGACGTCCGGACGAAGGCAGTGAGAAGTTAGGCGAGTCTCCTCACCACCAGCTTAAATAGTTCTCGTTACGAAGCGGCAGCAGGTTCAAACCCCTCAGCGCCAGAGAACGTTACCCTTGAAATGGAGAGCTGGTCCAAGTCTGTCATTGGGTCAACCGGTGGCTAAGGCTCGGGTTTTCCGGATCTAACAGGGTAATGGACAATGTGAGCGGTTCAAAAGAACGCTTCACAACCTCCTCCATACCCTCCCGTTGTCACAGAAAAGCTATTGGGCTTCCTGTTTGCCCCAAGTGCTATTTTGCTATAACACCACACCTCACCAAGGCACTGGTGAATCACCCTTTTATTTGATGTTTGGACAAGAACCTCGCCTTAATGTTGATTTCCTCCTGGGCTGTGTTCAAGAACCGGTACCCGGAGCGGAACAGGATTGGGTGACTGAACACCAAGCCCGACTCAAGGTTGCTTTTGAGGGTGCTTGCGGCTGCTGGTTGCTGCTAGGTGCCGGATGGGGCGGTATGACCAGCGCGTCCAGGATGCACCTCTCCCGGTTGGTCAGTTGGTCTACCAAAGGGACCAAGGCATTAGAGGTCGCCACAAGATTCAGGACCTCTGGCAGCCTGCGGTCTACAGGGTAGATGGTGCCATCTCCACTGGCTCCGCCAGCACATGATGGTGACTCCTCCAGCGATGGTGATCTTAGGCTCTTGGTTTCCACAGATTCCCAGCTGCCATCTGTAGCTGGATCAAGTGCCTCTGGCCCAATAGACCCCCTGGGTGTGGGACCACCACAGGCCAGGCCCACCACAAGAACATCACCAGCTGGTGGAGGTTCCTTATCATCCAACCTCTCCATCAACCCCAGATAACCAACCGAGTACTAGCCAGCACCTCAGTCTGCTGGCCTTCGGAGTGACAGAGTCAACAGACTCCCAAATCCCAGCTTGAGTGCTCAGTCGGCCATTTTTAGGCCATGGTCTTGAAGCACTTTTTGTGTTCCATCGTCAGGGCGACGATGCAACTATGGGGGCGCATATGTGAGCAGAGGTCTGCTCTGCTCCTGCACGGCATGGCGCCAGCTGAGCAGCGCTGATTGCGGGGCAGCGCGCACGCAGGTATTTAGTTGCGCAGGTGTCCGCACTTGTCCTCTCCTCTATGCGGCCTGAGCTCAGCACGGCGGGGCATGGCTGATGCGCTTCCTTTTGGCCTGGCCAAACACACGCGGCGCAGGTAGCGGTCCTATTTGGGTAAGCATCCAGCCGCTCAGGCTGCGGGTCCGTGTGTAATTGGCACATGTAGCGATTCCATTCATTGTTTGCAGTGCGCTGTGGGGTCCTGGGGAACGCATCCCTCGCTGGGTTCTCGCCCATGAGCTACTTCGTGTCATTGTGGTGGGTCGCCATGGTTTATCTTTTATTAATCAAGCCGCCACCAGTCTCTCAGCTGACTGTATAGTTTTCACTTTGTAGCCACGGGTTTTGGTCATTCGCAGCGTGCCTTATCCGGCTCCGGGAGCTGCGCTTCTGTACCGAAGTTCAGAATTCGGTATGATGAACTAATTATCTCATGTATGACGTGTGTGTGTATGCGTGTCTCTGATCAAGGCACCATTCCTGGAGCTGCTGTTTTGGTTTACCCAGCGGGGTAAACCAAAACAGCTGGTTCATCCCGCTGTTTTGGTTCCCTCGGCTGTGTTGAGTCTACCTGGCTGCCTGCGTGTATCCACTGTCTGGCCCTCCCGTGGCCCATTTGGAGCTTCCTGAGGGTCTTGCTCCGTTTGGGCTCCATGTGCGGAGGATCCACACATATCACAGGCGCGGCACGCCGGGCTCACAGGCTTTTTAACGTTTTAATATGAACTCTTTTAGGCTCTTATCCTAGGGCTGGGTGGGCCACGGAAGCGTGATCTGGTTTCCTTTAGGTTCTGGAGTACTGTCCATACAGTGGGCCCAGTCTCTGGATTATGATATTGTTTTTTTTAAGTTATGATTTCTATTAAGTTTTGTTAAATTGTGTTTGGTTCAATTGTGTTTATTTGGGTTGGCTGGTTTTTGATTGTTTTCTTGCGATGAACAAGTCCCGAGACCCAAGGTGGCAGTCCCCGTCCTGGTGGTGGTTTTGTCCTCACGATTCCCGTCTTCATTTGGTATGCAGTGTCACGGGTGATTAATTTGCAGTGTTTCTTCCCCCTTTTGAGTTTCTGTCACCTTGGTAAGTTTCGGCCCTGTCCTGTTTCGTTTCTTTTGATTTTCGATTTACGTCATTTATTAGTTTTGGTCATTTCTAGTTTTGTTGTTTTTGCTTAATAAATATTGCTTCGTTTAAACCGAAACCGTTCTCATGTCCCTTGGTTAAAAATGAATCTGTGCCACTAATAACTACATTTCCTGGAAACTTCCCCGAAATTCCCCCAGGTGGCACTGTTGCAACCATTTTGACTGAACCCCCCTTACCGCTCCATGTCACACGTGGTTATTTAGTTCACTTTATTATTACAAATTCCGCTTATTCTATTTTTAGCTTTATCCTTAACTCCTATTTTGTCCTTTATTCCTTTTTTTCCTTAGTTAACGTTCACACAATGGTTAATTTACACATGTCTTACTGGTACGAAGATATGGCCATGACTTCTGTACTCTTGCATGGTTGTTTAACTCACTGTATTGTTACTCGTTACTTATTCAACACTTTATATTTCTTTTACCCAATTTATTTCTGATACTTTTAGTTTACCCTTTACAAAGAGTTTGTTTTCCCGGAGCCGCTGCAGCACATCCCGTACGTGGGTCACGTGTTCCTCCTGGGTTCGAGAGAAAATAAGAATGTCATCAAGGTACACGAAAACCACTTTGTTTAACAAGTCCCTGAACTCATCATTGACAAGGGTCTGGAAAACTGCTGGGGCATTCGTGAGGCCGAAAGGCATAACCAAATATTCAAAGTGCCCCAAATGAGTATTAAAAGCCGTTTTCCACTCATCCCCCTCACAAATTCGGACCAGATGATAGGCATTGCGAAGGTCCAGCTTTGTGAAAATGCTGGCCTCGTGCAGTGGGCCGAAGGCCGAATCCATGAGGGGGAGATGGTATTTGTTCTTTACCGTTATGTCATTCAGTCCGGTGTAGTCAATGCAGGGGCGGAGTGTCTTGTCTTTCTTTTCCACAAAGAAGAACCCTGCCCCCACAGGTGAGGAGGAGGGCTGAATGAGGCCCGCTGCCAGTGAGGCAGAGTCCTTACTAAAAACGTCACAAAGGTCATGATATTCAGGGGGAACATTGGTCAGGTCTATGGCTTCGGGTGGCTGGGTCTGGAAGGGGGTCTGGAAGGGGTGGCGGACTGTAAACAGCTGGCATGGCAATAGGGGCTCCAGGTTCGGACGGTGGCAGTGGACCAGTCTATGTGGGGGTTATGTTTGCAAAGCCAAGGGATTCCTAAAACAACTGGAGTGCGTGGTGAGGTTACAATTAGTAGTTCAACATGTTCATGGTGGTTGGTGGACAGCAGAAGGTGGAGTGGTTTGGTTTTATGGGTAACCACCCCTAACAACCTTCCATCAATAGCAACGACTTCCTTGGAGGCTGCCAGGGGTGTGATGGGTAAGTTGTGGGTGGTAACAAAGTCAGAGTCTATGAAATTGTCGTCTGCCCCTGAGTCTATTAGAACCTGGATGGAGAGGGTGTGGTGTTGATTCTGGATAGTACCTGGGACTCGAATCTGGGAGGAGGAGGAAGAAGAGATGCGGCTCACCAATGACCTCCTACTCACTGGTGAATCCGCTCTTTTGGCTTCTCCGGGCACTGGTCGAGGTAGTGCCCCTGCTGGCCGCAGTATAGGCACAACCGGAGGCGCATCCTTCTCTGGCGTTCGGTCAGGGACAGTCGGGCTTGTCCGAGTTGCATGGGCTCCTCTATTGACCCGGGTTGGTTCTCCGTTGAGGCAAGGGTAGAGCCGGAGCTCGCCGGCTGGAAACGATGTCCAGACACAGGTGGATCCATCCGCCGCTCCCTCCGCCTCTCTCGTAGCCTATTGTCTAGCCGAATAGCTAACTCAATCAGACCGTTTAGGGTGGGACAGTCTTCCCTGAGAGTCAGCTCATCTTTTAGCTCGCTGAATAAGCCCTTTAAAAAGACTGCTTTAAGTGCTGGCGTCCCCCACCCACTTTCGGCAGCTAAGATGCGGAAATTGATCGCGTACTGGGATACTGAGTTATCGCCCTGACGCAGGTCCAGCAGCCGCCCCTCGGCCTGCCTTCCCCGGACAGGATAATCAAAAAACCCCCGCATTTCTTCAGTGAACCGGGTGTAATCTGATGTTATCTCGGAGTTCTGGGATGAGAGAGCTAAGGCCCAGGCGGACGCCTGTCCTGATAATAAGCTCATTATAAAAGCTACTCTGGACTGGTGAGTGGGGTAGGTTTGGGGCTGTTGTTCAAATACGAGGGAGCACTGATGCAAAAACTGGGAACAGGTGCCTACATCTCCAGAGTATCTAGTGGGGATAGGAATATATGGCTCTCTTTACTGGTAACCAGGGTTGGTGGGAGGTTCTGTAGCCTGTGCTGGAGGAGGCGAGACGGAGGGGGGAGCGAGTCGATCCCGGATGGTCGCCAGTTGACCACTCAGGTGAGCCATGTTGGAGGATAATTGCTGTAACTGCTCCATGATGTGGTGCAGTGCAGTCTCGTGTTGGCTGACCAGAGTCCCTTGGGTGGTAAGGTTTTGGTCTCTGCTGGGTCCATTCTTTGTGGCCGGACTATTCTATGACGGGGAGTCAAGAGAGGCCAGGACCCAGTATGCAGAGACGAATAAACAAAAATTTATTGAACAAAGTGGAACACAGGAAACGCCGTCAGGAGAAAAAAAAATAGTCAACAGAAAATCTCCTCGAAGGGAAATCAAGAAAGTCAGTCTCTGGGAAAACAGAAAATCTCCAAACTGGGAAAAAGGCAGATATGCTAACAGGTTAAACAGAACTCACTGACGGCGTAAAGCTCGGGAGGATCACCAAGAGTAACAGGAGTAGCAGGACTTGGCACGGGGAAAATCACTGCTGCAAGCGCGTGTGCTGACAGGATCAAAGGCAATAGTCCGGCACTGGGGAAGGTTTGGAGGCTGCTTAAATAGGGAGGGAGTGATGAGGAGATGGCAATCAGGTGTGTTGGCTGAGGATCTGCAGCAGTAACCAGCCCCTCCCTCCTCCTGCTCCAGCCTGCTGAGGGGGAGTGGAGAACAACATTAACAATGAGAACAGGCAGAGAAAACCCAGGAGGCACACAGACCATGACAAAAATGCTTATATTAACAATATAACACTAATATTGTTAATATAAGCTTTTTTCACATTTTCAGCTGGTGGTGTGCCGTGGGATTTTTTCAACGAAAGAAATGTGCCTTGGCTCGAAAAAAGTTGAAAAACACTGCTCTAGGCGGTTACCCCGAGGTCAGAACCACGAGTTAAACCATGTGCCCCCCCTTTGTTCTTAACACTCTCTGTTACCTCACGTGGTCACAGCCGCCATTGTCCAATGGGGGTGACGCGTCATCACTAACGTGGAGCCACAGCCTGTCTCTATCAGATCCCTCTCACATCTAAACACACACCTCAAGGCGTTACACGTGTTTTTATATTTTTGATTATTAGATAATGTTTGGTGTTGCTATGATTTGTTTAATGGAGTATTATTGAGTAACATTGATATACTGCGTTTAATAAATTCTTTGTAATTAAGGAAGAGCTTGATCGTGATTATTTGTATCTACTTGAATACAGCTGGATATTGCTAGCCAGTGCCTGAACTTAAACCCTTCATTTGGTAATTAACATCACAGATTGATGTTTGGAATTGAACATTCTGAATTCGAGATTTGATTCAAACAAATTGATTATTGGTCCCTGATACCAGGGTGGTGCCCCGTCTTATTAATTATTGTGCATAAGTAATTACTCGTATAATCATATTTTATGATTATTAATATGTTTGCCAATAATCAACCCACCCCCCCTTCTGTGCACAACAACATATTGCCCATATACGTCAAGTTCTCCAGTGATTGCTGGAAAACCAGCTGTATGTTAAGCTAGAGAAAAGTGAATTCCATGCCAATACTGTGTCCTTCCTGGGCTTTATCATAGCCCCTGGTAAGATACAGATGGATCCGGCTAAAGTTAGCGCTGTGGCTCAATGGTGGTCACCTGGTAGCTGCAAGAAGACCAGCAGGGAGCACTAACGGATGCACTGGGGACTTGGAATGTGTGTTTGATGGGGATAATGTTTAGTTAGCAGGTGGAAATTAATCAGAAGCAGCAGGTACCTCACTGTCTGTACAGATGGCTAATAAATGAAGGTTATGGAACTTAAACATGGATTGATGTTTGCACCGGTGATGGTTGTAGTGGGGTGTGTGTGTTCGGGGGCCTCGGGCCAGTGGTGCGCTACGCACTATGCGCTCCACTTGGGAAAACGAGTCCTTCGCTTTCCACACAGAGGTAGAGAAGTTAGGGTTTGTGTGTGTTTTGTTAGCACCACCACAAGGTCCTTCCCCCTGCCCCCTCTCCTGGCCCAAGTTACTGCTGCCTGGAAATGGTGATGTTTTGTTTCCTATCTGGTTTATTTTATGGATACGGTTTTGTTATGTTAAGTGATCATTTAGTTGGGGCAACTGGATTTCTTTCTTGGCGTTGAAAACATTTCATCCTTCATCCGAAGGGCTTCTTCAGTTCTGGCTTGGTTGGGAAAAAAAACAGGAGATATATCTCTGGATGTGGGTGGTGCTGTGAGTATGGGCCATTCCCCTCGTTATGTAACAATAGGTCACATGAGTGGGCCATTAACACATGTGGTAGGGTGTGGACCACTCCTCTCATCATGTGACAAATAGTCACATGACTCATTAACTTGTGTCAATGTGTGAAAGATTGGGGGTGAATGGATCCTTATGCTCACAGGGTGTGGCTGTGGTGTAGATGAGCAGCTAAACTTCCTGGGATGAGATCTCAAGGCAGAGTGGTATGTAGTAGACATACGGTGCCGTAGCCCTCCTCCTCTTTTCAGTGTTGGCCTTTCCAAGTGAGTGTAGATGGCCTCCTTTACTCCTCTCTCAAACCATCTATCCTCCTTGTCCAGGATATGAACATAAGTGTCCTTAAAAGAGTGTCCCTTTTTCTTAGTGTGTATGTAAACTGCTGACTGCGGTCCTGTTGTTGCATGTCTTCTGTATTGGTACATGCGTTTGTGGAGTGGTTGTGTGGTTTCTCCAATGTACAGATCGGGGCATTCCTCACTGCACTACACTGCATAATCCACATTGTTGAGTTTTTCTTTTGGAGTTTGTCTTTGGGGCGAACCAGTCTCTGTCTGAGGGTGTTTCCTGGTTTGAAATGGACCGGAATGCTGTGTTTGTTGAAGATTCTCCTCAGTTTCTCAGATAACCCGGATACATATGGAATTACCATGTGCCTCCTTCTGTTCTGTGTATCGGTATTGTTTGGATTTTCCTTCTTCTGCCCATTCTTTGTTTTGACAAAAGACCAGTTGGGGTAGCCACAAGTTTTTAGTGCCTGCTTGATGTGTGTGTGTTCCTTTTTCTTCCCTTCTGCTTGTGATGGGATGCTCACTGCTCTGCGTTGTAGGGTCCTGATTACGCTGAGTTTGTGTTCCAAGGGGTGATGGGAGTTGACGAGTAGATATTAGTCTGTGTGTGTGGGTTTCCTGTAAACTTCAGTGATATAAGTCCCATCCTCTTCTGCAATTACCTTGCAGTCCAGGAAAGGTAGTTTTCGGTCTGCCATGTTCTCCCTGGCAATCTTGATATAGTTGTTGATGGAGTTGATGTGTTTGGTGAAGGCCTCCACCTCTTGGTTTCTGATCTTGCACCATGTGTCTTCCACATATCTAAACCAGTGACTGGTAGGTTGTTCCTTTGAAAGAGGCCAAAGCTTGGGTTTCCATTTCCCCCATGTAGAGGTTGGCTACAATTGGTGACACAGGTGAGCCCATAGCGCAGCCATGTTTCTGTCTGTAGAAGTCCCCATTGCATTTGAAACAGGTGGTGGTGAGGCGAAGTTCCAGAAGTGTGCAGATCTGGTCCAAGGTGAGATTTGTTCTGGTGTCCAATGTGTCATCTTGTAGTAGTCTGTTTCTGACTGCCTCGATGGCCTCTGTTGTGGGGATGCAGGTGAACAAGGAGGTGACATCATATGACACCATGGTCTTGTCTGGATGTAGTTTAAGATTTTTTATTTTGTTGGTGAAATCCGTGGAGTTGTGGATGTGATGTGGGGTGCTTCCTACCAGTGGTCCTAGAATTGTTGCCAGGAGTTTGGCAGTGTTGTATGTGACAGAGTTGATGCTGCTCACAATGGGTCTGAGCGGGGTCCCATCCTTGTGGATCTTTGGTAGACCATATATACATGGGATGGAGTCGCTTGGGTGTATTTTCCAGTAGGTATGTTCATCAATGGCCTTCTTCCAGGGTAGAATGCAGTCCACTATCCTTTTCTTGAATTTGCTGGTTGGGTCTCTTTTCAGTTTCTCATAGGTGTAGGTGTCGCTGAGTGGAGTGTTCATTTTGGAGTGATACTCCAGTTGTGTTGAGAACTACTGTGCATCTTCCTTTGTCTGCTGGTAACATGGTGATGTTTTTGTCCCTGCTTAGAGATGTAAGTGCATTCCTCTCCTGGTGGGTGAGGTTGGGTGGTGGCTTCTTTGCACTTGTAAGAGCTGCTGAGATCTTCATCCTAATTTCTTCTGTTTCACTGTGAGGGATCTTATTATGCCATATGGCTGCTTCTGTGGCTGTGATGACTTCCTTTTTGTATATGTTATCATTACTTACACCCTCCAACTTCAGTGGCTCCACAGCCTGTGTCAATGTTAGGGATATACCCTTAAGTTTGGTAACCTAAAATAATGTGCCTATGTTTAATCAATAAGTTCAGCTATCGGTAAAATATTATTTAATATAAAAATATTAATATTTGATAATTTACATTTATGAAAGAGAAATCAAGCCCCACCCTTCAAAGGAAGGGCAAAGATAGCTTATTTATTCATTAATAGTCTCATATTATTATTAATTACCAATTTGGAAGTCTGAATAATAATTACATGAATAACTATAATCAAATTTACCACACTAATAGTCGACAAAGTTGAAGGATATGGAGTTCTTTACAACGTAGGGGTTGGCAAGATTCACTTTTACGCAATATTAATAAAGAGTCGTGTTTAAAAATAAACATTAATTAAGAATATAAAAGTCTAAACACACAAACTAGAAAAGGTATGTACAGATGTGTAAGTACGCGTGCGTGTGTGTGTGTATACGTGTGAGTGAGTGAGTGAGTGTTCAAGATTCAAAATGGCTGCTGGCCAAAGACAGTTCTTAGCTTAGCCTAGTGTAATGCCAGAGCAATTGGTTCTTTGTTTCGCCCAGTTGCGTTACCCGTCCATGGAAATGGAAGATGATCCTTTGGAGGTGCTGGTTGGAGTCCAGTGAAGTGGTTGCTTGGTTGATGGTTCCTGTTGGTTGCGGGTCAGACCTTGTGTCGTGACCGGTCATGCTGGAGTTCTTACGACCCTAAGGACTGCCCCAACGCCCTCATTGGATCCCACCACAAATTGCCTTTCTGGATCAGGAACCTTCAGAATGGGGGCAGAGGTGAACAGCCTTGTCAACTTTTGAAAGGCCTCCTGCGGTACACTGAAAAGGAGACTGGGGTGAGGTTAATGTATGCAGAGGGACCACCATGGCACTGAAATTGCGGATAAACTCACGGTAGAAGTTATCAACTTTCTTGCAACTATCTGGAAGTGGCCACTCTGCAACAGCCAGGTCCATTTGTATCAATCCAGGGGCTATGACAAAGCCCAGGAACGACACTGACTTGCCATTAAATTTACAGTTGTGACATTACCTGACGGACATCGGTCTCAGCATCTGGGGAAAATCAGGATGTCGTCCAGATAAACAAAGACAAATCTGTCTAGATATTCCCTGAGGACATCATTGACCAGTCTCTGAAATACAGCCGGAGCATTAGTTAAGCCGAAGGATATGACCAGGTACTCATAATGACCTGAGGGGGTGTTGAACCCAGTTTTCAACTCGCCCCCTTCTTTGATTATGACCAAATAATAAGCGTTCCGGAGGTCGAGTTTAGTAAATATTTAAGCAGTTTGTAGTTGTCAAATGCCGATGAGATTAGGGAAGGAGGGTATCTAGTTTTTACAGTAATATCATTTAATGGACCATAATCAATGCACGGTCTAAGGGTGCCATCTTTCTTTTTGACATAGAAAAATCCCGCTCCCACAGGAGAGGAGGAGGGACATATGAGGCCCGCTTTCAGAGAAGAGTCAATATATTCTTCCATGGCTGTATTCTCTGGACCCAAAATAGAATATAGATGGCCCGTTCGGTAGAGAGGAACCTGGAACTAGGTCAATACAGCAATTATAAGGACGATGAGGTGGGAAAGACATAGCCTTAGCTTTACTAAAAACTTATTTGAGGTCATGGTAATGTGACATGTAGCGGTAAGGGGGGTTTTTATCAAAATGGTTGCAACAATGCCACCTAGGGGAATTTCGCCCCCAGGAAAAGTAGTTGTGAGGAGCACAGGTTCATTTTTAACCAAGGGACAAGAGAACGGTTTCAGTTTAAACAAAGTAATATTTATTAAGCAAAAACAACAAAACTGGAAATGACCAAAACTACTAAATGAAGCAAATTAATTAATCAAAAATCAAAAGAAAAGAAACAGAACAGGGCCAAAACTTACCAAGGTGACAGGAACTCAAAAAGGGGAAGGGAAACACTGCAAATTAATCACCCGTGACACTGCATACCAATTATAGACGGGATTGTGCAGACAAAACCACCACCAGGACAGGGACTGCCACCTCGGGTCTCGGAACCTGTTCAACACAAGCAAATGATCAAGAACCAGCCAACCCAAATAAACACAAATTGAGGAAAGCACAATTTAACAAAACTTAATAGAAATCAGGACTTAACAAAACCAATCTCCTAATCCAGAGACTGGGCCCACTGTATGGATAAAAGAGTTCATATTAAAATACTAAAAAGTCCATGAGCCCGGCGGGTCACGCCTGTGACATGTGTGGATCCTCCGCACGTGGAGCCCCAATGGAGCGAGGCTCTTAGGAAAATCCAGCTGGGCCACGGGAGGGCCAGACAGGAGATCCACACGGGACGCCAAGTAGAGGCCGGTTGAACAAAACAGCGGAGCGAACCAAAACAGCAACTCCAGGAATGATGCCACCTGTCCAGCGCAGCCCCTGGCGCCGGCTAAGGCACGCTGCGAGTGACCGCAGCCCGCGACTACAAAGTGATAATAATATAGTCAGCTGAGAGGCTGGCGGCGGCTTGATTAACAAAAGACAGACGAATGCTACCCACCACAACGACACGAAGTAGCTCATGGGCGAACGATCCGCTCCCCAGGACTCCACAGCGCACTGCAAACAATGAATAAAATCACTATACGGGCCAATTGCGCATGGACCCGCAGCCTGGGCGGCTGAATGCTTACCCAGATCGAACTGCTGCCTGCGCATGTGTTCGGCCAGGCCAAAACGAAGCGCTTCAGCCACGTCACACCGTCCAACATGACAAAAATCAACCCCAGTTCTTTGGCTAGATCCTATGACATAAGGCTTTCATCGGCCCCAGAATCCACCAGGGCGCTATTCGTCCATGACTTACTTCCGGTGGTAATAATTACCTTGGTGGCTGTCCGAGGAGGGGAGTCCTTAGAAGCAATCTGGCTCAACAGCACCCTTCTCGTTGCTGAGGAGCGCTCTTTTCTAACGGACAAGTCTTGAGCCGATGTCCTGCCTCACCACAGTAAAGATAACGGCCCTCTTGCAGGCAGCGCTGAAGCTCCTTGGGGGACAGTTTGGCCCTGCCCAGCTGCATAGGTTCATCAGCTGGAAGCTGGGCCGCTGTGTGTACCCCATGGGGCATGAGGCCCCTGTGATAGAGTGATGAAGTGGTTGCTGATTTTTTCTGCTGGCACTGATCTTGGATCCGGTTGTCCACCCTGATGGCTGTGGTGATGAGGGAGTCCAGATCCTGGAGAAGATCCAGGTGAGGAAGAAAATCCTTAATAAGGTCTGAAAGACCCTCCAAAAAGGCATCAATAAGGGCAGGGATGTTCCATCCACTGTCAGTTGCCAGAGTTCTAAATTCAACGGTATAATCTGACACTGAACAATTCCCCTGCATCAGTCTTTTTAAAGCTCTGGCAGCTTCCTGTCCTGGTGGTGTATGGTCATAAATGAGCTTCAGAGTCCATGAACAATTTGGGTGAACGGCACACAGGGAATCCCGGGCCCACTCAGATGTAGCCCAAGCAGCAGCCCGGCCTGTCAGATGAGAGGTAATGAAAGCTACTCTGGAATGGGGTGTGGGAAACCAGCAGGATTTATCTCCCAATGGAGCTGGCACTGGACAAGGAAGGTTCACTTTGTGCGCTGAAGAGCTCCCTGAGCTGGTCTGAGTCTGCTGGGTTCATATTTTGGCCAATTTGTTCTGTTAAGCAAGTGCAAACAGGACGAACCCAGACGCAGACTCAGAGTAAAAACACAAGTTTTAATAAACAAAAAAACACAAGCCAAGCTTGGGAAAAAAGTGCAGGCAGGAAGTCAAAAATACAAAAACTGAAAATCACTCAAGAAGAGGAACTAGACTAAGGAGAAAACAATCCAAGAACAAACTTCAATCTTACAGACGGAGATGAAGCACCACATGCACACCCGGACACAGCACAGATCACTGGACGGGACACAACGAACAGGCGACCAGAACAGGGGAAGACAAGGCTATATATACACAGGAAGAAATGGGACAAAGCTGAAGCACATTAGGGTGGAGCTAGTAATCACAGAGGCAGGAAAATACAAAAGGCAGAAAGAGCAAGTCACCTGAAACGAAAGGAGAGTTACTTTTCAAAATAAGACAGGGGAAGAGCAAAAAAACAAATGCACAGTGACATTAACTAGACACCCCCGTGCAAGACAGCAGACGTGGCCTGAACAAGAATCTATTCGAAGGGAGAGAAATATAAATGTAAACTAAACTAAATAATACTAGCAATAAACAAATGACAAAACTCATCAAGTACCACGAGACATGACACCTGGCCACACCTATGGGGAGAGATGATATAGGAAAGGGAGAGATCAACAGAGAGCGTTTGGAGAGGGGAGCTCAGAGACACTCACAACACACAGTCTGTCTTGTTGACATTTCTCTATTTTTCTTCACTTTTTCATTGTGGTGCGCTGTTTCTCTGTGAACTTTTTTGTTGAGCTGGAGGTCAACTGCAACTTCCCCCAAATATTCTCAAAAGTGCTGCAGCCTGCAAGTGCCCTGCCTTTGCTTGGTGTCATCCTGCTGCCTTGGTTGACCAACTCAAATTTTCAAACCCTCTGTGACTCCAAACACCAAGTGGCTCACATGCAAATAAGAGGCATTCCAGCAGTACATTTTCAATGCTCTTCAAAAGGCTGCAAGCCATTGGTACCACTCCTAGGCACTGGTCTGGACATGGCAAACAAACCCTTTCCCAGGCAGAGACAAGCTAACCAGCTTCAGGTTGGCCAAACTGTCGTCACTATGTCTAGATTTTCTGGGAAAATCTGTCTTGAAAATTAATTTTTAACAATTATCTCCTCCTTCAGCCGTCATGGGTGTAAAAACCCTAAATTAAATGCATAAATGTATTCAGATTGCTACAGATTACTATTTTGCTGGTCAAAGTTGACTGCAACAGTGTTGATATGATGGACCATTTAGAGGGCGCCCTGTGAAAAGAATTTAAAATACAATACAATATGACACATTGCTCATATAGTTTAAGTCACATCAACTAATACTATTGATTCTGAAGGACTGGGCAGATTGGATTGACATGGCAGCACATAGAGGCTGAAATCTGATTGGACAAAATATCAATTAATAAACACTCATACTGAAAGCCGTCCAGCCAAGTGAAACACAATGAAGTGAAGAGTATAGACGGTTAAGACCAGATCCAATATAAATCCAACATTTATCAAAACAAAACAGGACAGTCTTTGAGTCAGTACAGATTAGGTCTGCTGAACATGCAAAACGTAACAAAAACAAAGGTGTTCTCTGTTTGGGTGTAAATTACAGGCAAGTTTACGCATGGAGTTGGAGATAGCAGGAAGGCAGAGAAGTGAAGGGAAGGAGGAGCGGTGAGAAGGCCGGCTGCTGTAGCTGCTGTTTCATTAACTGCCAGTCGACAGGACATACATCAAGCTCCCACAATGCTTAGGGAGCGCAACCATAACCTGCACTGATCCACCCGCAAGAAGAGTTGCCAGTGATGGATTGTGTGACATGAAGTGAGAGCAGACTCACTCTATCTCTCGCTGTCTTTCTCTCATGCACACACACACACACACACCATCCAAGCATTTTTTCAAGAATCCCATTCATTGGATTTTGCCTGTCAAGGGATAAAGATGAATAAACATTTTATTTACAGGTCTGAAACAGACATTTTACCATTTACTACTTCAGAGTTATAACTGCAATCATCTAGTGCAGGGGTCAGCAAGCTTTAACACTCAAAGAGCCATTTCGACCCGGTTTCCACGGAAAAGACAACACTGGGAGCTGCAAACACTTTTTGACATAATTAATAAATGAACATATTTTGAACTCAACTGAACTTTGAACTAAAAATTGCAGAGTTGAAAGTCTCTTTCAAATGAATTGAAAAGCTGAACTTAAGAAAGAAGAAAGAAGTGAAAAAACTTTGACTTAATAAGAAGACATGATACACGTTTTTGAGTCCATTCCTGCTCTATCTTTTGACCGTGGTTAGGGCCTAAACCTAACTCCACCATAGTGGGTAAGATGGTGGCACACAAATAAAGGGGCGTTGTTGCCGAGGGAAGGAGTTTTATTGTCCGACTGCACGGTTATTCTTGATGGACTAACTCTCTACCTGCCATTCCTCCTCGCCAGGGCTCGTTCACAGCGGCACACCTCGGCAGCACGCATGCACTCTCTCACTCCCGTTCACGCACTGAGCTGCCTGTACAACACAGTTTTGGACACTTTCCCAATCCACGCAGAGCAGCAACATAAGGATGAAAGAGCCGCGGGTTGCCGACCCCTGATCTAGTGTCTGTCGAACCTTGCCTCACAGTGTATAGGACACATAGGAGGCCCTAAATGTGTAGCCAAAAGCCTGACTGCATGTCACCTTTGTTCTAAAGACAAAGGTGCAGATCAGTCTCCCAGGGTGCTTCAGCTTCAACCAGTGTTGAAACTGCTCCTGAATACAACTTTCAACCACTATTGGTCACCCATGAGGTCACAAGGCCACTAAAGCTGAGTTTCCACTCTCCTCTATTGCTTTCCGACACTGCAGAAAGGGGTGTCAAAAAATAAGACAAATACAGTACATTTGACCTCCAGTAGGCTCACCACCCGCAGGAGGTCTCAGAAGGGACTGGTGCAATGTGATTTGGGTGGCAGTCGTGGGCGGGGGCCCCTGCTTAGACTGCTACCCCCGCGACCCGGTAACGGATAAGCAGTTGGAAAATGACATGACATGACAGTACATTTGAGCAAAAATTAATTCTTTAAACAAGATAAATGATCTAACGCTGATGAATCTTTTTTTTTTTTTTTTTTTTTTTTAATTTTTTATCTTGGTAAGAACCAAATAATTTACCGTGTACTGACCTCTCCTGGAGGAGTAGGTGGTGCTCCTGCCCTCCTAGCCAGCGCGACTTCCTCCCTACCCAAGCTCTTCAACTTCAAGCAGGCCTGCCTGCACCAGACTGTTAAAGTTTTTCATAGGCAGCGAACAAGACCCTGTCTAAGATCTTCACCACAATTGGCCATGATACAAGGTTTGACCAGCAGATCCACAACAGGAGACACAAACCATCAACTTCACTTCACATGACTTGGAACAGCACATCTTAAAAGGACCATTCTCCAATTTTCATGGATGGGTAATGCAACTTGACTATTATTATGCTAGGCCAAGCAAAGGCCTTCATTCTATTTCTATTTCATTTGATGTCAGTCAGTTGTTAGGCAGTTGCACAGGAAGGGTTCTGAAGCCTAGGGGTCCCAGTTTGTCCACCAGATGCTGTGGAATAATGGTTTTAAATGCTGAACTGAAGTAGAGGAACAGAACATGCATGGCCTCCTGAGTGTTAGCACTAGGGGGCATGTACACAGGAGTGATGGCAAATACAGTAAATTCTCTGTGCAGATGGAGAGAGGGAGATAGATGAAAGTGGTTAGTCTTAGCTTAGCTGTTAGCCCTGCTTGCTTTTCTGTAAGTCTGTGCTGCTAGGCAAGCCTGTTGCTCCATGGGCTGGGTCTTGCCAGTGAAGCATTCCTGACTGCGTGTATGAAGCCAGTCATTGAACAATTGTAATTCCAGCAGGAGCTGGTGATCATGAGCTACCTTGCTTTGGATTTGCATGAGTACCAGTTATGTATGGGAAGATTTACAGAATAGATAACACAGTGTTACAGCTGAGGTACAGTCATTTAGACATGAACCTCTGTATTCACAGGGTAGGTGTTTCCACACACAAGAACATCTTCCCGGCTAATATTGCTTTCTTTTATCAAAACCTGCTGTGGTTTGTGGAGGAGCCTGTATGTTTCATGCATAATATTCACATCCTGCTTTGAAGGTGAGATGTGGACAGCAAGAGCTCAGTCTGCATAGTAACTGGCAGGTTTAAATGCATAAATCAAGCATTGAAATTACAATTTAATGGTGTGTGGAATTAGAGAAGGAAGCTCATTCTCACTCGCACTTTTTTATACACCACCTTTACCACATATTTCATTATCTGTAATGTTTTTCATCCCAAAGCTTATATTGTTTTTATTTTATTTTATTTATTTATTTTTTTAACTGGAAATTTTCTTTTTACGCTACACTTTCATTTCAAAATATGTTAATATATATATATAATCCATTACCATTACCATTTGGTGATTTGTACACCAGTAGCAGAATTTTAAAAACAGATTCTGTAGTTGACCGGGAATCAGTGCCAGTAACATGCTTTCTTAGTTCTGGTCAGGACTCGAGCTGCATCGTTCTGAATAAGTTGCAGCTGTTTAAGGCTCATTTTTGGGCCATAACAGTTGTGCACAGTTGTGCGTTGATTATTGGCAAACATATTAATAATCATAAAATATGATTATAAGAATAATTAAGAATGTACAATAATGAATAAGACAGGGCACCACCCTGGTATCAGGGACCAATAATCAATCAATCAAATCTCGAATTCAGAATGTTCAATTCCAAACATCAATCTGTGATGTTAATTACCAAATTAAGGGTTTAAGTTCAGGCACTGGCTATCATTATTCAGCTGTATTCAAATAATCACGATCAAGCGCCTCCTTAATTACAAAAAATGTATTAAATGCAGTATATCTATGTTACCCAATAATACTCCATTGAACAAATCATAGAAACACCAAACATTATTTAATAATCCAAAGAATATAAAAACATGTGTAACACTTTGAGGTGTGTGTGCGTTTTTATATGCGTGTGTTAGATGTGAGACGGATCTGATAGAGAAGGGTTGTGCCACCATGTTAATGATGATCCGCCACCCCCCTCGGACAACGGCAACTAGACCGCGTGAGGTAACAAAGGGGTTAAGAACAAAGGGGGGAACCACATGGTTTAACTCGTGGTTTCGACCTCGGGGTGACTGCCTAGAGTTATGGAGAGATGCGCGCTCTGGTCCGCAGAACGTATAAGCATGTGAATGTGTGCACGTGTGTGGGGGGGTGCGCGGGCATGGAGCGTTTTAGTGGAAGAGAGAGAGAAACAGCGGAAAATACATAAACCACGATCAGATCCACACCGAGAGTAATATATGGTGATTTTACCACGCGGTAACCAGGCGAGCAAACGGAGGTTTGTGCACTGGGTGCCGGTCTTTCAACAGATACAATCCCCATTACTTCACTGTTGGTGATAACTTCATAGTGCGTCTGCGCTGTGATGAGTGCACAATTAAACCTTAGTGTAGGAATACACTGGTTCGACAAGAACAAAGACCAATCAGTCACAAAGCATTACATTTATAAAATCAGAATTTACTGCTTAAACTACACTCTGCCCACACATAAGCCTCTTTGCATAGCTCCGCGATTCTTCTGTGCGTGCCGTGCTGTTTCAGTCCGTGGAAGCTGGCGGACCATTATTTTGGCGCTGATGAACTGGTTTCCTCAGGGGCAGCGGTGTGAAACAGCGATGTCGACGAAGGGGAAAAGGATTCAGTCCTATTTCCCAATGAAACTCTTTCGTCCTTTTGTAGGTAAAATCACAGCTGACTGTGCGTCGCTGGTGGTGGATCCGTAAAGAATAGTCTGAAAACTCAACCTGCAAGTTGAAGACGTGTGGCCTAGGTCTTATAACAAATAAAAAGGAAATCTGACTCAAAAGAGAGAGAGTCAATAAGCTAAAATAAGAAAAATAAAACAAACGTTTGTGGGGTTGCTCCCTTTTTATGACCGGGTCTCACAGAGGACTTAGAGAGGTCCGGGTGGTCTTGCAGCGCACAGGGAAAAGCAATGGGTTGCGGGGTCCGTTACCTTTTATTACGTGGGTGATGTCATGGGTTTCCCCCTTACGTTAACCAACAGTCCTTTGGCTCTCAGCCAATGAGGGATTTATGTTTTGATTTGAATGGTGGTTTATGACCCCCAGTGGGGGTCCGCAAAGGAATTCGGCCGTGCCCTGGCCAGCCATTACAACTCTAGCTCAGGCTTTTAGATTTCCATGCAGGCCTTTCATTGTTCTCCTTACAGGGCTGCGGGCCCAACACAGTAATTGAGCTTACTGGAAATACTGTCATGTCATGTTCCATGGCAATTTCTATATGGATCTTTATTTCCTCCTAACACTAGAATTTTATAACTTCAATATCATTAGCCACATGTTCACAGGTGGTTACTTAAAGGTATAACATCTGCTGATAAAAGGAACAGCATCGTACACTTTACAAATCAAATATACAGTAGCGATCCTGCATTTGGTTACTGTTGATGTTGAGTTGTTTTCCAAGTGCGTGTGAATGCATCTGTATGGCACATCTGTGATTGGATGGTGAAGCAGGGGGCGGTTGAGTGAGTGAGTGTGTGTGCATGTATGTGAACTGAATGAGAAAAGTTCAAGAGGAATGTTCCGTGCCGTAGTTACAGTTACAGACAACACTAACTGTTCATATTTAAGTTCTGAATAAAAGACCTAAATTGGAACCGATGCCTTGGCATCCTTCTGACGTCCAGCCATGACATTACAATACATAGTAACGTGTCATTAGACTGCTGCTACCCCTGGAAAGTGAAGTCAATTAATGTTAACATTGATATCACTGCCACTTAAGCTTGTGCTGTCCTTTAATTGATTGTGTAGCCTTAACCTCAGAAGATATGGATCTAAGTATTAGCCATGCTGTCCAAGCTTACATTGTTATTGAAGTGCTAGCAAGAGATAGACCTTCAATAGCTTTACAGACAGTTTTGAATCATCACATCTGTTTAGATTTTAGTGACTTGAGGGGAGAAGCAGAATTCAGCATAAACCCAAGAGATACCGTTTGTTGACTGGACCTGTTCTGCTCCTGTGACCAATCATCTATCCTATCTTTTCAACTCTATTGGTCTTAGCATAATGTAAAGGTGGAGAGAGAATTATTGCTATTTAAAAGTAGTTATCACAGTTTCCTGTTTTTCTATATTTCTATATGTTGTCCATAGGCCTCACATGGGTACCAAAATGTTAGGGATATACCCTTAAGTTTGACCTTAAATAATGTGCTTGTGTTTCATCAATAAATTCAGCTATCAGTAAAAGATTATTTAATATTAATACTAAAAATATTTATATTTGATAATAATTTACACGTATAAAAGATAAATCAGGGCACCGGCCTTCAAATGAAGGGAAAAGGAAGTGTATTTATTCATTAATAGTCTCATATTATTATTAACTACAAATTTGGAAATCTGATTAATAATTAAATTAATAACTGTAATCAAATTTACCACACTAATGGTTAACAAAGTTGAAGGATATGGATTCCTTCACAACGCAGAGGTTGGCAAAATTCACTCTTATACATCATTAATAAAGAGTCGTGTTTTAAAAATAAACATTTATTAAGAGCATAATAAAGTCTACGCACACGAACTAGAAAAAGGTATGTGTACTATATAAAAATGTGTAAGTATGCATGTGTATGCGTGTGTATGTGAGTGTTAAAGATTCAAAATGGCCGCTGGCCAACGACAAAGTCAATGGGCCCCCTGGAGTGATGGGGACCATGTGGCTGAGATCACGTGTGTAATATGTCTGTGGAGATGACTGTGTGATGTGTTGGTGCTCAGGTTACAGAAAGGCATTAGATGCATGCAAGGTGAAGAAACAGCATAACAGAACTAACGTCGACTTTCGAATAACACACTACCAAAGATCACAACAAGTCAAACTCGAACATCAAATGAAAGGAAGATTCAGTCCTTTGGTTGGTCCTTTGCTTAGCCTAGTGTAATGCTAGAGCGATCGGTTCTTTGTTTAGCCCAGTTGCATTAAAGAAATCAGTTCTTTGTTCAGCCCAGTTGCCTTACCCATCCGTGGAAAGGGGAGAAGATCCTTTGGAGGTGCTGGTTGGAGTCCAGTGAAGTGGTCTCTTGGTTGGTGGTTCCTGTTTGTTGCAGGTCAGACCTTGTGTCGTGACCAGTCGTGCTGGAGTTCTTAGGCAGGCTCTGGCATCACTGCTTTTGGATGGTTATAGCAGGCTACTCTGGGCAGGCCTGCATGGAGATGAAGAGCTTCTACCGACTCCTCCAGGAGTGGAGAGGAGGCCAGGAAGAGGAGCAGTTGGCTCCCCAGGCGGAAAGGAGCAGCCGCCGAGGCAGTGAAGAGCGTGGAGCAGAGAGCAGAGAGTGAGTCCCAAGTGGAGGAAGACCTGGGGCCTCATGTACAAAGACTTGCGTGGACTTGCTACTAAACTCTGGCGAACGCTAGGACCCAGAAACTGGCGTATGCAAAGAAAAATTCAGATGTATGAAAATGTGCCAACGCCGGGACCCAAGCACCTTTCTTTTGTACATCCCAATCAACTTGGAATTGAACGCACATGCTGGCGCACCAAACTCCTCCCTGACCACGCCCTTATTTACATAGGCAATCCTATTAAAATGAGCCTGAACCAGTGATTCCCAATCAGTAATCATGGAAGAACAAATAATATTTGAATGAGCACATGCCCAAATGTGCACTGCACTGTTTTACATTTGGTACAATCAAACAAATAAAAGGTACTCACCAAGCAACCAGCCATCGCGCACCGTGCCAGCCTCCAGCCTGTTCCCAACCATGCTGTTCATCAAAATGAATGAGTCATGCATTGAACCAGGCCACCGAGCCACGACGTTGCTCACTTGCATTTGCGCATCACATATGATTTGTACATTAATGGAATGGAAATGCTTCCTATTCACAAATACAAATTCATCATGTGATGGCACTTTTATAGCAATGTGTGTGCAGTCAATAGCTCCGCTTACGTTTGGGAAACCGGCTGCCGCTGCAAATTGCGCTTTAGTGTTGGTCAGTTCAACAGCACTGTATGGGAATTTAATGCACCTGGATGACATTCGAATGATTCCGTCCCACACAGCGGGCATGAGGCGGCTCAGGGTGGACTGGCACACTCCTGAGCGATCGTCATCACATCATTGCCAGTTTCCCTGCTTCACCTGCAAGCGGCAAGATAGCTGCAGATACTTGCATACGCCATCCACGGAGTTGGCGTGGCGCACCTCTCGAGTCCACGGTCAAGTCACTTTTCATACATCTGGACGTGAGCGTGGAAATGGCGGAACGCCAAGACTTTGAGCGTACGCAGCATTCATAAATGAGGCCCCTGGGCTTTTATGGGCTTTGTGACCTCATAGGTCAAAGGGCACACATTGACCAATAGTTGATGAAGTTTCCTCCAGGACAAGTTTTGTCACCTAGGTGAGAAGTCCCAACCCCTCCTCATTTGGAGGGTTCTGGAAGCATTCCTTTGTCTTCATGATCAGGAGAAGCCATGTGGTCAGGATTTTGACACACATGTAGGCCCAACGTATATATTTGTCCCATTTTCAGGGAAACAATTACCAACCCTGCTGTCTTTTAGGGAAGGCTCATAAAAAATAGTTGGTAATTTATTATGGGTAATCAGACTTTTTGTACTTCATTGAATTGTGCAGGAAGAAAAGCATTCGTTCCCGGGAACATTAAACCAGTTCAATACATCAACTTGTTCCGTCATGATAAAAAATATTAGGTACAATTGAACTTGATTTGGAGGGGAAAAAAAACTCCCTGTCAGCACAGATGGCCTCTCTTTACTCTCTGTCTTTCTTTCTCTCTTTCATTATTTCTCAGGTCTTGCCCATTCTGCTTTTATAAGACTGAACGATCAATAAAGGATCGTGCAGAGAGGCAGAGAGCCTCTCATCCCCATTTGGGAAGATAATTTGCGTCAGAAAATGGCACCCGCTGCACAATAGTATATTGATGCATTGAACAAAAGAACTGGACAGCATGCATTACAGGGGAGAAGGACAGAAACAGAGAGGGAGAGAAGTAGAATGAGGAATATCTTGAAGGAGGTGGGAGGAATTTAAAAATCTTGAAATACAATGTGAGATATGTGGGTTGAAAGAAAATGCCATACATTGTCCTCCAAACAGGTCAAACTGGCTTAATTGATCGCTTGCTCTTAAGCAAAAATAAACCCTTCTAATTATTTATTTTGATTTAAAGCTTGTTGAACACTTTCAGAGACAGAAAAAGATTTGAAGAAATAACTTGTCAGTAAATGTATTATCTCAATCAGGCCCAATTAGCTCAAGAGGGTCCAATAAGGAGAATTGATTATGAATAAAATATTCTGTTTCCTCTCAAATGATGAAGATGTCCGCTTGCGTCTGTTGCCATCCCAGACTGTATTTCGATCAATAGGTGTGAAAAGACAAAAGTGCTTGTGTGTTTGGTGGGTGGGGAGTTCATAGAGAACTATGGTTGAGCAATTCCATTAGTCTGACCGCACAGTAATTCCTGGAAACTGCATTTGCAGCTGTGTTGTTGGCCTGCGATTCACTTTACACACTCAATAATTTATACCACACATCACCTATTCTTTGCTTTTCTTCCTTATTGTTGAAAATTTATTACACAGCAGATTAAGTTCTGTATTAGGAAGTAAGTAATAAGCGACTATCAAGCCTTTACCAATGCTAATCAAATACAGAGGCAGTCTAGAATTTAAGTCTCAAATTTTGAAAAAAAGTTTTTTGTTATTGTCCTAGATTGTTCTGGATTGAAGCATTCACAGTGATGCAAAATCAAAATCATTTGTATCAAGCAGCACAGCGTTGTGTTGTTAGAGTATCAGAAAAACAAGGTTTTAGATGAAACTGAACTGGACATGTCAAACGATGAAAAGGCATTGGTGTGGTACGGGCCTCTGTTTACTTTGTTTAACTGATCACATGCTGCCTGGATATTGGTCTATGTCACATACACAGTGTTTGTTGATGGTCTGATAGCCATGTTGTGGACATGGCCATTACGGTCCACATATATGTGTGTGTGTGTATGCTTTGTTTTGAAATCCATCTCATGGTTCCACTGGGTTGGACAACTTTTTTTTAATGGAAATGCCAGGGTAATGAAGGTGATGGCTGGAACTAATAGGATGGTTTCCAGACAGCCAAGGGGACAGTAGAGAATGGGTGCATTGCTGAATGATAGATACCATGCTGCTTTATGGGTCTAGTTTCAGCAAAGATTTGAAAACAAATGCAGCCTGCCAGAGTCCAACTCATAAACAGTCCTTAGTGGCAAGTGGGCCACTGACCTCAGGATAAGTGCTCCTCCACAAATATGTGTAAATATGCCCAAGACAAAGTTGACACTGTGATGATTACGCTCATTTCACCCCATGAGTGGTGTACTGAGCCATGTTCAACCTGTAAATGTAAATATTTGTCAGTGAATATGATCTCAAAACCAGTTTGAGTGTTTTAATAATAGTAATAACAATAACAATAATAATAGCTGTATATAACAGTGCTATTTCATCAAACAACAGTTGAATAATTTAGTCCAATCCTAGCCTATAGTGCACAGTATCTTTTCCTTTTATTTTTCTTTACTCTTGTCAAGATTTAAGGAAAGAGGATGAAACACTGCTTTAAGCATGAGGAAATAAATTGTGATTTGCCAATATGGGCTAAAAAATTGAAAGACTTGAATATTAGCCATGAAAGCAGGTCTCATTGCTTCCTGATGTGAAATTATAAGAGGCAATACATTATCCACAGTCCTCCACAGTGTTTTCAAATCCTCACAATGAAACAGCCTCACAAAATATAGAATATTCTTGTAAAATCTACAAATCTATTGCTAATAAGAAAGGCTTAGGATTTGAGCACAGCCTTTGTGCTATGTGAGGCACAGAGCAATGACTGAGATATTGCACATTTCTGTAGCTGTGCCCTACAATGCATTAGGGAAATAAAAGAGAAGCAGGTGCCAGGTTTGCTCATTGAGAGGGTGAATGAACAGCTTCATGTTCACCTCCAAAATGTGTCCATATATTTTCTTTTCCATGTTATGTTGACAGGCCAAGTTAAAGGATTTGAACCAGTCTGTCCCGTCCACAATAACATCACTGGTGTTGTGTTCACACATCTCACAATGTTCTACTGTACATGACCTTAACCTGCAGTGCCAAGAGAGAAACAAAGTGTTGCCCTTCCAGTGCAGACTGTGTAAAAGTTTAGAACGCTGAGGTTCACAACTGTGAAGCTGTTGCAGATAGTTTAAACCTATTGTCAAGTCTGAATGTCAGTATCACATTAACATATCTCTTGATGATACATGTTATGACTTGGGCTATGACCAATCTAATCGAATATTTCTCAGAAATGATCTCCATACCAACACACCCAAATAAGCATATCACATGTCTGTTAATGTTTGGGCATGCGCATGCTACAGCAAGAAGCGGATTGACAAAAACAGGAAACAGGAAGCAAATGTGGTCATCAACAGTAATCAAGCAATTACACTAGCTGTATACATGGATTAAAGGCATATGTGTTTCACAGAATACACCCAAGATGGTGCTGCCCCAGCAGCTGCTGGTTACAGTAGCTCCCCACTCTATTCTACTTTTTCTTATACTTTCTCCTTTTTTCTGGCGTGTTTTGCTCTTTGCACATTCTGTTCTTTTTATTTAACTTTGTAATTTAACTGTAAATAGGTAGGATTTCAAGAGTATTTTTTTCATCCTTATTGTTTTCTTTTTAATCTTACTTAAACTGATTCTTCTTTCACTGAGGTGCTGTAAATGTGTGTTTCCCCCATGGGGGAGGAATAAAAACATTCTATTCTGTTCTATTCTAGAACAACCCAAGTATTTTCACTCAATGCAAGGACATCATAACTGAAGAAACACTCTCTTACAGATTCCAGGAAAGAAACTAATGGAACCCTAAGAGAGAAAATATGTAAGAAAGTGATACAAATCTAAAAATTACATCAAATATACTAGTGTAAAATATACACTAATAAAATATATTTGGTGGTGCAGTGGTTCTCACCACTGCCGCACAATAAAAATGGCACAGTGAGTCCAAGATTGAAAACAGTGGGCCTTATTCAACGATATGAATATATTCATTAAGTCAACACTACGTCAGATTCGTGGTGCGTTCATAAACTGAGAAATTTCTCACACTGATGAATGCAAGGTGCTCATTGTTTGGTCGGTAAACACCTGCCAATGCCCATAAAAGGGTATGTGTCTGCACTGCCATGTGCACATATAGAAATCTCAGATCCTAAAAATATATAAGAAGCCAGGAATGCTAGAAAACAAACAGAACTAAAAGTTGTTATATTTTGTAGAATCAGCAGTGGGCATAACATACAAACAAAAAACAATACATGTCAGACAATTACAGGTGCAATGAAGGCTGTATCAGGAGAAAGTACAAAGTGTGCGTGCCAAAATAAATAGTAGAGGGGAGAGGAAGGAAACACAGAACTACAGGTGAACCCTCAGCTGACCATCTATGGATTCTGAGCCCGACGGCCCATCATGACCAGCCATCATTCCACTGTGCATGAGAATGCTCTGCAGTCTGTCTAGATTCTGCTCTATCATTTGATTCTGAGAACTGTGCAGGTCGTTGGTGAAGCCAGTGAGTTATCAGTGCTTCTGATCATGCTGCAGAGATGGCCCACCACTGCTATTTGCTCATGTCGTTGTTTTTAAATGGATATTTTTGTTACCTAAGCATTTCACACGTTTTTTCTTTGACCATATGATAAATTGATATAATTGATAAAATATAAACAATAGCTTATTTTTCGACCATGGTTTTTCATTGATTATATCATTGATTATATCATAAGAGACTGTTGCTTCTTGTAGAGCTGACCAGTCAGTGAACCTTATCAAAATATCAACATCACCACCGAGAGAATTCAATTGTACTTTTGTCACGTGACTCCATTAATCAAATGTGACTCTGCACTTGATAATGTTAGTGATGCTACTGTGACATTAAACCTAAACAAATTTATTTTATCTCTACAAAAGAAAAGGCAATGTGGCCAGTCCCTGTATCGCTGAGCACACTGGCACTGTGTGTGTTCTGCTGCTTCTTCCAGGACATATCAGACATATGAACATGGGACTGGCTCTTAAATACTGAAGCACAATCATGCTTATTAAATGTTTTGGATCGTCAAGAAAACACTCTCCATCTGTTTGATCTCATATAGTAATATGTACCATGTTTAGACAAATTATTTTTGTTTACTTCATATAAAACCTATTATTCACTATTTTATGTTATCCTATTTTTCAGAATTAAAGACTGTTTTTGTTTGTTGTATGTTTGGAGCATGATAGTTCTATGTTGCACACACACATTAGACAAGCACCCAAAGGGCGGGACTTATTGACTGAAGGACAGACTCATCAGAAGATTGTTCAGTCGGGCCACTCGCATTAATGGTGAAGTAAATTGAAAAATTCAATCAATGATTAGAGCGAATGCTTGGCGGTAATTATATCAGTGTGAGATAATCCAATAATTGCCAAGCTGATGTATTCTCTATTGGTATTTGGCTGCTCTGCCTGTCATTATAAAGTATGCTCCACTCCTCTTTCCCCTGGCTAAGAGATTGAGAAAATGAGGATTCTGCTGCTGTGCGTAGAGCTAATGAAGGTAGCAATATAAAGCGCAGAAACGTTCCCTCTCAATTCATTAAATAATGGATAGCCATTACTTGAACATTACCACAGAATGTTTCTGTAACCATTGTTGTGCATCAACAGTATATCAGGTACCAAAATGTTAGGGTTATGCCCTTAAGTTTGGTTACCTTAAATAATGTGCTTGGTTTTAATCAATAAATTCAGCTATCAGTAAAAGATTATTTAATATTAATATTAAACATATTGATATGTGATAATAATTTACATTTATAAAAGAGAAATCGGGGCACCACCCTTCAAAGGAAGGGAAAAAATAGCTTATTTATTCATTATTAGGCTCATATTATTATTAACTACCAATTTGGAAGTCTGATTAATAATTAAATTAATAACTATAATCAAATTTACCACACTAATAGTTAGCAAGATTGAAGGATATGCACAATGCATAGGAGTTTTGATTGTTTTTTTGTTTTTTGTTGTTGCTATGTGCAGGCACAGATGCTCGTATTTATTATGTATTATTGTTATCAATGATTGATAATGTTTTGGGCCAATGGGGTGCAGGAGGAGGTTATAAAGGAGTCGGGGTTCATGGGAAAGGGGGACGGCTGTGAGAAGAGAGACAGGAGAGACAGAGATGCAGAGCAGAAACGTCCAAGGCCATTTGTTTAATGGGGTAAAAAACTCCCTTTTACTTCTGTTGGAGACAACTGAGAAGCAGACAGTGACTCTTGAAGTTCGGCCATCAGGAGTTGGCTATAAAGGGACTTTGTATTTGAAGACACGAGAGGGGATCGGGGCGCTGGCGTGGCTAACGCCGGCGGGGCAAGGAGCGCCATCAATGCGACACGGATCCTTTGCATCGCCTGGATGTGCCATACCCCACGTCCATTTCTTCTCTTTCCCGATGGACCAGGTGTTTTGCTTCAATTGAGGTCGCAGCACTGGGCACAAAGAGGCTGAGGTGCGTGGATTCAACAATCCCGAGCTGCGTTCAGGCCTGCAACTATTGGACTTTTTTTTTTTACATATATGAACTCTAATTTGTGTTTCTTTTGAGAAAATAAGCCACACGGTTGGCTATTTGATTATTGAATTATTGATTATTTATTTTGTGCATGGTCATTTTATTTTATAAGAAAACTTTTTTGATTACTGGTGTGGTATATTGCATTGGATGTGTATTTTATTCTGTCACTTTTTTTTTTTTTTTTTTACACTTCAATAAAATACTCCCTAACTTATTCCTGATAAGAACTCAGGTAGCTAACCCTATTAATAGCAAAGGGGTGCTACATGTAGCCTGCTGCAGCCGTCCCCAGCTGGAGCTTTTCATATACTGGTTTATTCCACGAGGATCTGTCTAATTTCCCCTGTATTTCTTAGGACGTGGCAAGGAGCAACAGGTCTCCTCCTCCGACCACTGCTGCTTCAGTTTCATTCACTCATTTAATGTTTACAGTTCAATAAGAAACTCACTCTGCAGTGGTTTTAACCACATCACGATCGTCGCCATAACCTCTCCCCCCGCCTCCTTCTCACTTTTTGCCGGGCCAGAGCAAAGCACTAAGTTGGTGCCTGCTAAGCACTGGAATTTACCACCTGGAGCTAGTGCCGAGTTCTGGGAGTGCTGTGAGAGTCACGTTCTTTGACTTCTCCAGTGCTTTCAACACCATCTGAGCGGTGCTGCTGCAGAGAAAGATGGAGGAGGCAGGTGTGGAGAGACAGCTTTCTGCATGGACCAGCGACTACCTCACCAACAGCAGGTCTGAGGTGGCGATCTGCAGCATCGGAGCACCACAGGGGACAGTGCTTTCACCATTCCTCTTCTCCATCTACACTGCGGACTACAAATACAACTCCAGCAGGTGTCATCTCCAGAAGTTCTCTGATGACTCAGCCATTGTTGGCTGTGTGTCTGAGGGGGATGAACTGGAGTACAGGTCGGTCATCATGGACTTTGTGGACTGGTGTGAGAGCAACTTCCTGTGCTTGAACACTAGTAAGACAAGGGAGATGGTGATTGACTTCCGGAAAAGTAACACACGCACCAGTGAACATCCAGGGCTCAGACATTGAGCTAGTGGACAGCTTCAAATATCTGGGTGTTCACCTCAACAATAAGCTGGACTGATCAAACCACACCGACGCCCTGTACAGGGTGTCCACCTCCTGAGGAGACTGAGGTCTTTTGGCGTGTGCAGGCCTATGCCATCTTCTTTGCCGTGATGTGCTGGGGCATGGGCAGCACGGACTGGGACAGAAAGAGACTGAACAGGCTGGTCAGGAGGGCCAGCTCTGTCCTGGGCTGCTCGCTGGAGGAGGAAAAGGTCACTAATTAGACTGACCTCCATCATAGACAATAACTCACACCCACTGCACCTGACAGTGGAGGACCGGTGCAGCTCCTTCAGTGGCAGGCTCCCAAACCCACAGTCCAGGAAGAAGTGTTACCGCAGGTCAAATTCCTGTGTGTGGAAACCTGTTTGTGATTTCAGATTTGCCTTAGGTGACAGCCAGCAGCAATAAGATCTAATAGAACGTTCCTACAGAACAATGAAATGGTTGCATTCTACTTTATAATGCCTCTTTCTTCTGTGGATGCTTTTATCTTCAGTATTACATTCAGGTTGAAACTTGATTTTCTTCACATCACAATTTTCCATTCACAAAGTGTTTATTTATTTATTTGTAATTGAAACTGTGAATGACCATAGTCTTCAAGGACCTCTTTTTATTTCTATTGCCAGCAAGAAATTTTAAATGACTATGCAAAACAGATATTTATTACTTACTCACTGTAATACTGAGAGAAAGGGATAATTGCCAGTATGTGTGTTATACAACCCTTTTGACATATATAAACACTGCAGCCGACTGCAGTGGTTGAGGTACAGTCTCCCACTGGGGCTGCAAGCACTCTTGCTTATTCAGCATGTTTCTGCTCATTCTTGCTTTCCACCCACTCCCTGTTTCTAACCCTGCCTCCCAGCCTTCATTCCAGCTGGTTTCAGAGTGCTGTGCCACATAGATAATTAATTACCTACATACGATTCTCCATTTCCTGCAATATTTTATAGAAGACAGAAAAAAAAAATCAATTTGGCATAACAGTTTTTCAGTGTAAACCCAATAACAAAATGGCATAACGATGTAGCAATACAAACCGCTGGATTTACTGATGGTGGTGATCTCTGAAAAACTGGAACACACACAAGAGGAGCTCTAAACAAGACTTGGCGTAACTTCGCTCGATCATGACATGCAAGACGCACTGGCAACAGACAAAGGAAAGGGGGGATATTTAAAGGGAGAGAGTAATGATCACCAGGTGCGGACAATCAACAATCAAGGAGGACGCAGACAAAGACACAGTGCACACAGGAAAAATATGCAACCCTTACCAAAATAAAACAGGAAGTAAGAAAACCCTAACAAACATCAGCATGACTAACACCACTGACTGTTGTGTGTAACAGTTTCTATGGGAATAGGCAGCAGGCTAGCTTATAGGCTCGAATATCACTAAAAGGTCCAGCTTTGGACTATGGCAAGGGACCAATGCAGTCGATGAACAAATATTCAAATGGTTGTTCAGCAACTTGGCAACTTGGCGCTTGGTTGCTTCCCATTAAAAAAAAAAACATGTCATGAAAACCTTTGAGCGGATTGTCATCCATTGTCCTTGGTTACAATCGCCTAAAGTCACTACAATTTGTATGCCATACTAACTTCAAATCTGGACTTTCCATTGATTTCTCTATGTTTTTTTTGGGAATAAAAGGAAAGGGGTTAACAATAAAGCTGTGGAGATCCATTAAAGAGTAACTGCTGGCACAGAAAATGTAGAAGTAAATACTGTACACCTGCAATTAGTGGGTCATTTTTTTTGGATGATCAGTGGTCTCCACCCCACTGTTATGGCCCGGCTCTAAGACGATAGCAAATAAGGGAAAGCCACAGAGAGTTACAGCAAAAGAAAATAATTATTTTAACAAAGGTTAAATAACATAAATAACCAATATTCAAATTTCAGCAAAAGAAAACAACCAACCTAAATCAACCTAGGATACATACAAAACTTATACAGAAACTAAGAAGAACTCAGATCAACACAGCATGGTGCCAGGGATCAAGAAAAAGAGACCGGCCTCACAGGGGGGTGGGGTTTTATGGGTCTGGAGACAGTGGGAAAGTGCCTCCAATCCCATGATGGCCAACCAGCTACCAGCACCCTGGAGGACAAGACACAAACACACAAACACCAACACAACCCCTGGCAGAGGCCCTGGTGTCAGGGCCACAAAGTAGTCAAGTTATGTGTGTCTTAGTTCTTTCAGTTCTTACTTCCTGTTTTACTTTGAAACCATGTTTGTGTTGCTCCCCGTAGCTTAACTTCCTGTCCTTGATTTCCTGATTGTTTTCACCTGTTCCCCGTTACCCGGTTCCCCTACTTATTACCCCTCTCACCCACGCCTCCCTGCCAGATTGTCTTGCCAGCTACCTCGTGTTTTTTTTCATGCCTCCATGTCCATGCCTGCTAGAGAGAATCTTTGATTTCCTTGTTGCCATTTTTGTGAGCCTTTTTCCCCAGCTTGGGTGATTTTCTGTTCATGTCCATGCCTGTTCCTTTTGTTTTTGACCTCAGCCTGTCGAGTCGTGCATTTGCTTGGGTGATTTTCAGTTCCTTTAAAATAAAGGACCTTTTGTTTTTGACTTCAGCCTGTCGAGTCGTGCATTTGGGTTCAGTCCTAGGTCCAGACGTGACAGAACAATCTGGCCAGTATGAACCCAGCCGACTCCGAACAATTGGCTGCCGTGGTGCGGTCCCAAGCCGCCCGGCTGATCGAGCAGGAGGACCAGATGACCACACTGCATCAGGGCCTGAAGGGGCTGGCATCCAGCCAGTCGTCCATGTCAGTCCAGGTCAATCAACTGACCGCCCAGCTGCAGCAGGTTCTCTCGCTCCTGGCCAGGGAGGCTCCCACCGTACAGGCAGAAGCCAACCTCCCCGCCATGACCACCAGGGCGTCGCCATGCCAGGACCCTCACCAGCCTGCTCCCCGCCTGGCCATGCCGGAGAGGTTGTCCGGTGAGTCATCCGCTTGCCGATCGTTCCTCATAGACTGTGAGATGCACTTTGAATTTACACCATCAGCGTTCCCCACCGAGAGATCTAAGGTGGCCTTCGTGATCTCCCACCTCACTGGTCGAGCGAAGGAGTGGGCTACGGCTGAGTGGTCCCGGGACTCCCAGGCCTGCACATCCATGGAACACTTCAAGGACGCTCTGAAGATGACCTTTGATCCTATCGCTGCGGATAGAGAAAAGGCAAGGGAACTATGCTTTGTCAAGCAGGGGGCTGAATCGGTGAACGATTACGCCATTCGCTTCCGCACTCTGGCCGCAGACAGCGGTTGGAATAACACAGCCCTGTTCGATTTTTTTTTTTAAAGGGACTATCTAAGCCCATTCAAAGCCTGCTCATACCTGTAGACCTGCCAACAGATTTGGACTCTCTAATATCATTGGCAATTAGAACAGACCATCGGCTGAGAGAGCACAATCGACATCTCCGGACTGCACCTGCAAGCAACCCCCAGTACCAGGCAGCCACGGACCAGCCCGGTGTGCAGGGCTCCCACCATCCGGCGACAGCGGCGGCTCTCACCCCACCACCAGCAGCGAGGGAGGAGGAACCCATGCAACTGGGTCGAGCCAGGTTATCCCCAGAGGAGCGTCAACGCCGCTTCCAGGAGGGCAGATGCTTCTACTGCGGATCTCTAGGCCATGTTCTCGCGAAGTGTCCGTTAAAAGGGGAGGCTCCCCAGGGAAGGAGGGTCCCCGGGTGAGCCGACTCTTTTCCTCAGGATTCCCTCCTCGTGCGCTAACTGACGTTACTCTCCAGCACAGGGATATTACCATCCCTCTGGGGGGTTTCATAGACTCCGGGGCCGACGAGAGTCTTATGGACGAAGGCCTCGCTGAAAGGCTTCAGGTGGGTGTCAGACTGTTGCCCCGGCCCTTAGAAGCTCGGGCTCTCGATGGGAGTCTCATTTTTAAAGTGACTCATGAGACTGAACCTCTGAGAGTAAGGGTAGGGGGCCATCAGGAGGTCATGTCCTTTAATGTGGTTAGCTCCAGTCAGCACCCCCTCATCCTGGGGTATCCATGGCTTCGTAGACACAATCCTCGTATTGATTGGGGCTCGGGGAGGGTTTTGAACTGGTCAAGGAATTGTCAGATGTCATGTTTTAAGCCACTGAATCATGTCGAGCGTCAGGAAAGCTCAAAAGTTGATCTGCCACATATTGTTCCTGATTTGTCTGCCATCCCCTCATGTTACCACGATCTGGGGGAGGTATTCAGTAAGAGTAAGGCCACCTCTCTCCCTCCCCACCGACCTTATGACTGCCCAATAGACCTTCTCCCTGGGGCTCCTATTCCTAAAGGGCGGATTTATTCCATCTCGGGACCAGAAAGGAAGGCCCTTGAGGAATACATAGACTCCTCCCTGAAGGCCGGCATTATACGTCCTTCCTCCTCACCCGCAGGGGCGGGGTTTTTCTTTGTGGGGAAGAAGGACGGGACACTGAGGCCGTGCATAGACTATAGCCCCCTCAACAACATCACGGTCAAGAATCGTTACCCTCTCCCGCTCATGTCCTCAGCGTTCAACCTTCTCCAAAAGGCCAAGATCTTCACCAAATTGGACTTAAGAAATGCATACCATTTGGTGCGGATCAGGGAAGGGGATGAGTGGAAAACCGGATTTAATACCCCACGTGGGCACTACGAATACCTTGTCATGCCCTTTGGGCTAACCAATGCTCCAGCCGTTTTTCAGAACCTGATCAATGATATATTAAGATATTTTCTGGGTTCATTTGTCTTTGTTTACTTGGATGACATTTTGATTTTCTCCCCGGAGAAGGACTCTCATGTGGCTCACGTGCGCCAGGTTCTCCAGCGATTGTTGGAGAACCAATTGTACGTGAAGCTAGAAAAGAGTGAGTTTCACGCCGAAACTGTGTCCTTCTTGGGCTTTATCATAGCCCCTGGGAGGATACAGATGGATCCGGCTAAAGTTAGCGCTGTTGCTCAATGGCCATCACCTGATAGCCGCAAGAAGGTTCAGCAATTCCTAGGATTTGCGAACTTCTACAGGCGGTTTATCAGAAATTTCAGCGCCATAGCTGCTCCTCTCCATGCCCTCACCTCCCCCCAGGTTCCATTCCAGTGGTCAGCCGAGGCTGAGGAGGCATTCCAGCTACTCAAGAGACGCTTCACCTCGGCTCCCATCCTGGCAGTACCCGATCCCAGCCGGCAATTCGTGGTGGAGGTAGATGCCTCCCAAGACGGCTTGGGAGTGGTGCTGTCACAGCGCTCAGCCAAAGACAACAAACTGCATCCCTGTGCCTTCCTGTCTCGGAGGCTCTCACCGGCTGAGCGGAACTACGACGTGGGGAACCGTGAGTTATTAGCGGTCAAGGTCGCCCTCGAGGAATGGAGGCACTGGTTAGAAGGAGCTTCTCAGCCCTTCATTGTATGGACAGACCATAAGAACCTGCAGTACATTCGCACAGCTAAAAGACTTAACTCTCGCCAAGCCAGGTGGACACTGTTCTTTAATCGCTTTGATTTCGTTATGTCTTACAGGCCGGGGTCCAAGAACACCAAGCCAGATGCCTTGTCCCGCCTGTATGACCCCGAGCCTGATGCCAAGGACCCTGAACCTATCCTACCACTTAACCGTGTGGTAGGAGCAGTGTCCTGGCAGATAGAATCGGAGGTGAAACGGGCAAATGGTGAGAGCCCGTCACCTAGTGGTTGCCCTGCAAATCGCTTGTTTGTTCCAGTGGCGATGCGACCACAAGTGATCCATTGGGCTCACACCTCCCGTCTCACCTGCCATCCGGGAGTCAAGAGGACTATGCATGCCATTGCGCAGAGGTTTTGGTGGCCGTCCATGGAACAAGAGGTACGGGAGTATATTGGGGCGTGTACCATCTGCGCCCGCAACAAGACCTCCTCCAGGGCTCGGATGGGATTGCTGCAGCCCCTTCCAGTGCCCTCCCGTCCATGGTCCAACATCTCCTTGGACTTCGTCACCGGCCTTCCACCCTCTGGGGGCAATACCACAGTGCTCACAGTGGTTGACAGGTTCTCCAAGATGACTCATTTCATTGCCTTGCCCAAGCTGCCCTCAGCCAAAGAAACGGCTGAGGTCATGATGCGTCACGTTTTTCGTATCCATGGTTTCCCCAGGGACATCGTTTCTGACCGGGGGCCCCAGTTCGTATCCAGGTTCTGGAAAGAGTTCTGCACTCTCATTGGCGCCACAGTCAGCCTCACATCGGGCTATCACCCTGAGGCCAATGGACAGGCTGAGCGCCTTAACCAGGAGCTGGAGACATGCCTCCGGTGCCTGGTTTCCCAGAACCCGGCGTCGTGGAGTCAACATCAGGTGTGGGTGGAATATGCCCACAACTCCCTTCCCACCTCGGCCACGGGTATGTCCCCATTTCAATGCGTTTTTGGTTACCAGCCTCCCTTGTTTGCAGACCTCGAGAAGGAGGTCACGGTCCCGTCAGCCCATGCCATGCTGCGACGCTGCCGGCGCGTCTGGGCAGCTGCTCGCAAGATCCTCGTGCGAAGTGGGGCCCGCATGAAGAGCGCTGCCGACCGGGGGCGTCGCCCAGCACCAACATACCGGCCTGGCCAGAAGGTCTGGCTATCAACCCGGGACCTGCCGCTGCATGTGCCCTCCCGGAAGCTGGCTCCTCGGTTCGTGGGCCCGTTCCCGATCGCCAAGGTCATCGGGCCTTCCTCGGTGAGGTTGCGGCTCCCGCGGTCCCTGAGAGCACACCCCACCTTCCACGTCAGCCGGGTTAAGCCGGTCAAAGAAAGCCCGATGGTTCCCGCTGCCAAGCCCCCCCCACCCCCCCAGATGGTGGAAGGGGGCCCCGTCTATGTGGTCAAGGAACTGTTGGCAGTCCGCAACAGGGGTCGGGGCTGGCAGTTCCTGGTAGACTGGGAGGGGTACGGTCCGGAGGAGCGTTCCTGGGTGCCGGCCAGTTTTATTGTGTCCCCGAACCTGATAACGGACTTTTACCGGCGCCACCCACAGATCCTGGGTCCGTCTGGAGCCGTCCCTAGAGGGGGGGGGTAATGTCAGGGCCACAAAGTAGTCAAGTTATGTGTGTCTTAGTTCTTTCAGTTCTTACTTCCTGTTTTACTTTGAAACCATGTTTGTGTTGCTCCCCGTAGCTTAACTTCCTGTCCTTGATTTGTTTTCACCTGTTCCCCGTTACCCGGTTCCCCTACTTATTACCCCTCTCACCCACGCCTCCCTGCCAGATTGTCTTGCCAGCTACCTCGTGTTTTTTTTCATGCCTTCATGTCCATGCCTGCTAGAGAGAATCTTTGATTTCCTTGTTGCCATTTTTGTGAGCCTTTTTCCCCAGCTTGGGTGATTTTCTGTTCATGTCCATGCCTGTTCGGAAAGAAACTTTGATTTCACTTTTGCCATTTTTTGTGAGCCTTTTTCCCCAGCTTGGGTGATTTTCAGTTCCTTTAAAATAAAGGACCTTTTGTTTTTGACTTCAGCCTGTTGAGTCGTGCATTTGGGTTCAGTCCTAGGTCCAGACGTGACACCTGGGGCCTTAAGTAGGTAAGAACCTGGAGACTTCAGTGTAAACCCAATACAGATAAAGTAGATTGGGTGATTCGAACCTCACATGCAATTTTGATTCATGTAGTACAGTTTTACAAAGTAAATAGGTTAGCTAGATGTGGTGATCAACAGATAGAGCAAACCCATCAAAAATCACATTATAAATCACATGAGGACCTTATAAGCTGGCTGGCATGTTTGGGAGGAAACCAGGCCCCACTCATCACCTGGAGATTACCATCCCTACAGTGAATTGTGGTGGTGGCAGCCTCATGCTATGGGGATGTTTTTCAGTGACAGGAACTGGGAGACTAGTCAGGGCAGAGGGAAGATGAATGCAGCAACGTACAGACACATCTTGGATGAAAACCTGCTCCAGAGCGCCCTTGACCTCAGACCAGAGGGAGGGTTCACCTTTCAGCAGGACAATGACACATACAGCCACAATATCAAAGTTGTGGCTTCAGGACAACTCTGTGAATGTCTTTGAGTGGCCCAGCCAGAGCCCAGACTTGAATCCAATAGGACATCCCTGGAGAGAGCTGAAAATGGCTGTGCACCAATGCTTCCCATCCAACCTGGTGGATCTTGAGAGGTTCTGCATAGAGGATTGGGCAAAACTGCCCAAAGGTGTCCATAGGTGTGCCAAGCTTGTGGCATCATATACAAAAAGACTTGAGACTGTAATTGCTGCTAAAGGTGCAACAACTAAGCATGAAGCAAAGGCTGTGAATACTTGTGTACATGGAATTTCTTAGTTTTCAATTTTTATTAAATTTGCAAAAATGTTGTCATTTTAGGGTATTGTATTGCATTGAATTTTCTCTATTTTGGAATAAGACTGCTCCAAAAAGTGAAGTGCTGTGAATACTTTCCGGATGCACTGTATAAACGCAGAATTGGGATATTCAAATAAATGGGGGCACATTATATATAGTGCACTTTAGAGTAAATAGGGCATGATTTCAAACAGCCTGAGGCTGACATTAAATTAATCTCCTTCATGGTTATTCCTCTTCCCTGTTGCCCTGGCTCAAGAACAGAGCCCATGCAATCTTGGTTAGTAAAATAAGGAAGTGAAGATACAACATTGTTAGTTATTAAAATTCTCTTTATTAATCTCTCAGCTCTCAGGATTTGCAGTACTGTATCCCTGTTTGTTCAGATTGGAGGCCTCTTTAAAGATACTAGTGATTATTTGACAAACATCTCTGTGTTGTGCATAATCAACCACAAGCCTCATCAGGACTGTTATAGATTTACTAGTCCAAGCCCATAAACACGTAACTAGTCAGAGATCTCTTCTTTTTGCTGTATTTTTACCTCATTGGATTTTGAGTCTAGTTTGGCTTTATGCTGCCAGTACACTTTCATATTATTCCAATAATCAACCCAGAGCTTTGAAAAATTTGGTAAAATTATTTAAGTGCAGCCTATGTTAGCTTTGATGCGCGGAAGCATTACTAATTAAATTGTGGGTACGTTTTGATTCTAAAAATAAACTTCCAGCCTTAGTTTTATTATTCATGCCTTGGCATCTTATTGCAATCCCCTGTGCACACAGCTAGCAGCCAATTTCATTTCTTTTTTAATTGTCCATAGCCATGAAGAAATGAGCAAGTATTTCCTTCAGGATAATGGAGAAATGAGAAGAGAGATTTCACCAATTTGTTCTCTCTTTTGTTTTATCATTTTAAGGCTTTTCTCAATTTGTTCAGTTTTTACAGACAAAAGGAAATGTTGCAGTTTCTGCTTAATATTTGTCCTTTTATCTTGAGGGTTAAAGTCTGATTTAACAAATCATTTTCCTGTCTATATGCAATCTAGTAAGCCTTTCCATCCATCCGTTCAATATTTTCCAACAATTCCTGTCAGATGCCATTCATTCATTCATCGCTAACCGGGGCTGGAAACAATCCCAGCTGTCATTGCGCAAGAGGTAGGGTACACCCTAGACAAGTCGCTCATTCACACCTAGGGGCAATTTAGATTGATCAATTAACATGCATGTCTTTGGACTTTGGGAGGAAACTGGAGTACCCGCACATGCAAGCATGGGGAAGAACATGCAAACTCCACACAGAAAGGGAATCGAAACCAGGACCTTCTGAGGCAACTATGCTGACCACTGCACCACCGTGCTGCTCTGATGCCCAAACTCTTCCCTCTCAAATGAAAAACCCATAGATGAAGTGTCCAACACAGTATGTCTTGTTGTTTTGACAGTTTCAGGTAAGGTGGTCTGTTGTCTTAGCAGGAACAGGAAACAGGCAGTTCTCATAGTCAGGGACAGAGGGCAGGTAGATATGGCACGAGGTTGGAGGCCTGTCGGGTCGATGCCAGGTAAGCAGGACAACTTTTTAGAGTTCATTTTATCCCTGTGTATTGTCATTTTATTTCCTGTTTTCTGCTACCCAGCATACAGCTTGCTATATATTTGTTCTGCTTCTGTGCATTCTGTGTGCCACTGGCCTTGTTAATGTTTAGATTGTTGGTTTTACTAGTTATGAAACTGCTCATCGGCTGAGATTTCACAAACAAAACCTAAATAGACCAGTTACATTAGTACTGTGTCAACAGTTAAACTGGTTGAACACCTTGGATTTTTTTTATACAAATTATATTTTTCTGGGGGGGATGATTTCAGTTTCAATTTTCTGGATTAATCAAAATGACTATAACATGTTGATTGCAGCAAAATGCAACCTGCAGCAGTTCCTTTAATAAAGAGTAACTGAGACTGTTCCTTTTCATATTTTAATATATACATTCATTGTGAGAGGCTAACAGCAATTTACAAGGACTCGCTCTTGCTAGGTGTGCACATTTGTGTTGGTTTCAGTTTATGTCTGGGGTTTTCTCCACCTCTCCTCTTCTGTCTCCCTCCTCTGCTCGCGTGGCGGCACACCGTAGCATCGAGCTGCATAGAGTAGATTTAGTCATTAGGCTCGCTTTCTCCCTCCCTCTCTCACACACACTGACACATTTACGCATAGAGAAACACACACTCACTAGGAACTGGTGGCTAAGCAGGAATTTACACAAAAGGAGGAAAGGAAAGTCAAAGGGAAAATAAAGAAGGGCCAGAGACATCGCTCCCATCCAAGAGGAGCGGGCATATCTGGAGACCGAGGGATACACAGTCTGAAGGTTGCACAACTTGGGTTTAAGTGAAGGAGGAGTCTGTTTCGATACTGCAGGGGAAAGCACTCAGCTGCCCAGACATCATGATGATGTATCTGTGGGTAAGTTGTATATGTGTGCAATACTCAGTCTGTGTGTGTGTGTGTGTGTGTGTGTGTGTTTGAGCGGTTTGTATTCTGCTTTTTAAGTTTCCTTGTACATCTGCTCTTTTCTGAATGTACTGCATGAGGTGTTTTAGCTCAGAATTCCCAACAGTAATTAAATGACTTGCAAAGCTCCACTACACAGATGATGTATGAACATTGTGTGGGCTGTTCATAAGTGACTTCATAATGGTTCGGACAGTGGACATATTTCATTATGTGGTTGCTGAAATATTGCATGGCATAAAATGAGAGAAAAAAATACTATCCACCCGATCAATCAGGGTACAGTAATTACGGGCAGCTCTGCAGGTACAGCAGGACCTGCACTGATATCAGGTCCCACATGCCGAGCGATGCTCAAACCAGCTCACAACATGATAGCTCTCATGCTATAAATGCAACTTTGTGTCCAGGGGCATAGCGACACTATAATTCAGGCCGGTAATGTGACTCCTTCCCAGGCCATCTTTTTCACGCACAGCCCCAGAACTCGCATTTTGTAGGCTTTACACATTTTTCCATGCATACATTCATTTTAAATTCTATATCAGCTTGTGAGACACGGAGGTGGCAAACTATCACCATGAAGTGAAATCTGTTCATTTGTTGCTTGAATTCAAGTTTTTTTTGTCATTATAAGGTTTGACTTAATAGTCACACAGTCAAGAGAAGCTGTTCATTTTCAAGTCTCAATTTTCTCTGAAATAGCTTTGTAAATTTAGAATTTTATTTATGTATGCAACGTTACGTAATTCAGTTCAGTGTTGTGCTTTTAAATGGTTTAATGTTTTACCACAACTTGTCATTCATGCGTTCACAGACTGAACTACTGGGACGTCCCATTTGTCCTATAGAAAACACACTTTTCACTGAATGCTTAAAAAACAATGTGCACTGTGAAATGAGTGGGTGCTGACTGTGTGTGGGTTTGACTGTGGTCCTGTACTGCTGCAGGCTTTCACTTGACTGACCCGGTCCCTCCCTGCAACATGTCGCTTATTTTGCAGTATTTAGCTGCATCTGAGGCCAGTGGGTTTTTCCTATTAATTCTCCCCCTCTCTGCTCTACCTTTCATCTTGTTCGATCTTCCATTTGGCCATTGACTTGATACAGCCCAGTGCCGTTGAAAGCGGGTGCAGATGGTTGAGCCATAATATGATTTGGCTTCTGCATGTGTCGCAGAGAAACGACACGTTCACCGACATTATGTCAGTTGCCAGATAAGTTGATTTGAAAGGTCTGTCTTCGTATCCTGTTTGCGGCTAAAAAAAAACAGATTATTATTATAAAAAAAAAACTAGGCTGTTCATACCGACATACGTACACTGTGCTTTGATTTCAGAGGCCCCATGGTGTTGGATTGAGCTTATATCATGTGGTCACATGCAAGAGAGCATTCAAATGCACTCAACCACTAACATGAAATGTTATCATTCCTGTTGTTCCTTAAACTACCTCCAGTTCTCATCAAAACACCACCCTATATGAAGGGAGCATTACAGTTTTGTGACATCATAAACTCTCACAATAGCCCCACCCACTGTCAACCCAAACAAGACTAATCTGTCAGAGTCGTTAAAAGACTTTAAAAAGGGATGAATCTCCAGGAACCATCTCATCTGATTGGAAGTGGAGCAGGAACATTAAAAACATTCATCACAGTCCATCACAGAGGCAAGCCCAAGCTCGCTGTAGTTAAAGGTCTAGTGAAAGGTGAAAGGGATCTACTGGTTGAAGTCGAATGTTTCCACCTGTGTTTCATCTAAATTGTATGAACTGAGTTATTTCTTTGCCCTAGAATGTGCCTTTATATTACAATACTCTCTTTTTAACAGCTGTTCAAAGTATCCTTCTTTCAGGTGAGGGGGTGAGGGGTCTTCCTGGCAGTGACTCTGTTCTGTTTGTTAAAAAAATGAGTACAAGCATTACTCAGTGAGGGCCAGTAGGAACAATAGCTGCTTTAATCAAAGGGTAGTAAAACAAAACTTTACTATTAGACTTGACAACATCTGGGGACATTTTGCTGAACCATGCAACATGTCACAGTATGATGTATAATATTGTTTTAGTGATTTGCAGTAAACACCATTTTAAAGTGTGGCTAGTGTAGTTATTTGTCATGTCAATGTCAATGTCATTAATTTCAAGCTTAAACAAAAACAAACACCATCTGAATGACCTTTTGGTTTGATCATTCTAACTGAAACATGCACTTCATATAAGAAGAGATGCTGGCTTTCATTGGTCAGCAATATTACAGTTTTCTATTAATAACCGTGATTTCATTTAATACATATTACAACACAGTGGTCCCGCAGGAGGTCTCAGAAGGGACTGGTGCAAAGTGATTTGGGTGGCAGTCGTGGGCGGGGGCCCCTGCTTAGACTGCTACCCCCGCGACCCGGTCACGGATAAGCGGTTGGAAAATGACAATGACATGACAACACAGTGGTGCAGTGGTTAGCACTGCTGCCTCACAGTCAGAAGGGTTTGATTCCAGGGCCAAGCCCTCCTGTATAGATTTTGCATGTCCTCCCCGCGCTCACATTTAACCAAACCCTAGACTTCCCCCTCACCTGACTGTTTTCAAACTACAGCCTCATTCAATAGTATAGCATTTGTATGATAGTAATTTGTCAGATTAATGAATCTCTTGTACTGAAGGACTGAATCCTTTGACACATTACAGAGTTCTGCCCGGGGCACACCAGCTGCAGAATGGCTCGCTTTTCATTCGCTCGCCAAAGTTCACACACCAGCTCCGGTTCAGCTGCCAAAGTCCTGCTGCACTTGCAGAGAGGTCACCTCTTGCCAATTTTTTCCATGTTTCTCTCGGTTCACAGTAGAATGGTCCGGTAGCCTTCCCATTTCAAAATGTTTGCTGTGATGATTGTTTTTTTTTTTTTTTTTTAAGAAGATGATACTGGTATTTGTTTCAATAGCATTACCTTTTTATTACTAAAGACATTGCGACATTCCAGTCCCTTTTTTAAAGTTAGGCCAGAACTGCTCCCGTGTGTGACGTGCCGCTGCTGCTTCAGAGAATCACACAAATTCAATAAGACAGAGATGTAAACAAGGTGTCTGTTTGGTAGCATCTCCAAAATGTTTTTAATGAATGTGGTTGTGTTCCAAAATTTCCACAAAATGTTTTTAATACAGGTTTTGCTGGAAGTCCTTCAATCTGCGTTTTCCCAGCAGGTCTACTTCCTTAACGATATTGAATTTGCCAATTCTTATGGAAGTAGATTTTTAAAGCTCCCATGCAGACATATTTTTACATATGAGTATTCCATTGTCACTCTTCTCATGCCAGTGTTCTCTGTAATACAGACAAAAGCAAGCCATTCCTCCAGCGATAGCTTTTTTGATATTTGCGAGAGGCACAGGCCCACATCACAAGCAGCGCGTCTCAAATTAAATATAGATTCCAATGATCTCTTCTTTTGCTGCAAGAGATTGAATCTTAATAAAGATAAGAGAGACCAGTCCCATTCTTAATGTCAAGAAAACTTTATACAGAGCTCTTGGGAATTTCAGTGGTAATAGGCTGGATTTTTTTTGGTTCCACATTCATCCAACAGATTCCAATAAACTTCTGTATACATGGTGAATCTTTTTGTAAATTTCTTTCCGTCTCTGTGGAGCACTGCGTCATGGTGGGGCTTTAATTTCAATTAAATATTGTTACGTCCCCAGACTTGGATGAGGCGTTTGAAGGAGACGTCACACACGCACTTAGATTATTTGCCACAGTGGCTGAAGTTGGTTGAACACAAACAAAAATACCAGGTTGCCAAAGGAAAGAAACCAAGTATAACAAAACGAGGCCTAGCTATCTACTTAGACCAAATCAAACACAATGAACTCAGGCCTATTCTAACTAGCTAACAAACAAGGTGATGATAACAACAAGGGTGGCAACCCCCTGTCTAGCCGGTGTGTCTAGACAGTAAATCAACTACGTGATGAAGTGTACAGGGTACCCCCGCTCACCTAGTCCACTAATCACCACCACAGGGTCGACTAAAGGAGACTGCATAAACGAGTGCAGCTTAACAAAATGGCCGCAATGTAGCTGGGGAAACACAAGCAGCTGGAAAACCGGTTGCAGGCTAGACGTATACAAGGCCTGAGCAGAGGCAGGAGCAGAGTGGCGTGGAGCTGCAGCACAGAGTGAAGGCCAGAGCCAGAGCTGCAGCAGTGGAGCCAATTTATAGTCCTCTTGAATGGCTTTGAGGCACTGGTGAAGCCACACCCTGCTGTACCTGCTCAGGTGAAAGGAGAGGGAGACAAACACACAGAAACAACACATCCTGCCTGGCACGTAACAAATATGAACTCTTAAAATTAAGTGCACTGCTGCATAAAGAGAGAAAGAAAAAAGTCTCAAATCTTTGTTCATAAGTTGCCCTCATATTGTTCAATTAATATGTCCCCACTCATTATTTGACAAAATAACAAAGCCACTAACTGAACTGTTTGTCAATGGGATGTTTTCAGTCTCAGAAAAAATATACAATGCTATGATAACCATCAATGTTCATACCATGCAACCACAGTGTCAATCAAGTGTATGATCAGAAGATACACTGGCTTTGGGCAGCCCTAATTATACCAACAGCCTCATTGAGAAACACTGAGTTTAAATCTCAAGAAGTTGTGTTTTTACTGCTGATATTTGTCACCCATTAGTGTTTCCTCGTGCTGAAATGCTACAGAGTAGCAAATATATTCGCACAGTCATATCAAACATAATAAAATATTCTATGAGCAGGACAATGCCCTTTGTCGCCGTAAGTACATTTGGCTGCATGTGGGCTCAGTGGGGTACCAGTGTTCCTTGTTTTGTGGTAAATTATGCAGGGTTTCCTGAGTGCTCAACAGACACTCCATATATTAAAGCAGAACAGCAGAAATATGACATGGGTGCCGGCCTGGCTGATGGGTATTAATGGCAGGCACTGCAGCAGGGGAAGAATTTGTTGTGTTGAAACTGGGACCAAACAGGCTATTTTAATCCAGGGTTTTTTCAAGGAGGATCAATCAGCGCAGAGCATTTTTTTTTTTTTTACAACAAATGGACCTACTGCATCAGTGTGTGGACACCAGTACTTGGTTATAATGTTGTTCATTTCCAGCAGTACTTGTTTTATTTGTGTATTTACTGGCACCTCAGCAGTATACTTGCATGTACTTATTTTACTTCATCACTTACACTGAGCTTTCCTTCTGCTTTCTTCACCACTTGTTTGTACATTTGAATCATGCACTTGTCTCAGTAGTTGTTTAAATCAATACAGTATCATTCTGAAGATAAAAATTTATTTTCTGACGTTTCATTCCTTCACTTCATTCCTATTGGGTTTAAAATAAACTCCTCCCAAATGCATATAGATTGATCAAAAACAAAGCAAGGGCCCAATAACTTAGTTTCCACAGGAGGACATTATTGTTGCGAAATTATTCAGCCACAAGCAAACATTCTCTTTCATTACCTTATCCACTTCTTTGTCCAAAGTTGTCTCTTTCCTTTTTGCCAGGCAGCTGTCTTGATTATTGACCAAATGGACTGTTTGTCTCACACAAGTAACCATCACTATTTACCAAATCGTATTTCCCTGCTTGTTGGGCTCCGGCGGGGCTCATTCAGCAACATCAGGGCTGTTATCGGCTCTATCATCAAGCTTGAAGCATTTCCACGCTGCGCTTCACTCAATAGAGCCTGTGAAAAGACAGGCTTCTCTGCCTAACAGCTTGCACCAGGCAATCTGTACTCACACACACACACAAACACAGGGCAATCTGTGCTATCTATTAGCTGAGAGCTGAGGGGAGTCCATTCCCCATGCCCTGAACAGTACTCTCCTCCTCAGACATCTCCTCAGATTCAATCAATGGGAGCTCATTCACCACAGAGGGGGATGTTTAAGTGTGTGTGTGTGTGTGTGTGTGTGTGTCTATATCTGTGTTCACGGGGGAAAAACACAGAAAGTGGGAATACAGGTAGAGGATTGAGATGGAGTGATGGTTGGGGCAGAGGCTGAGGAATGCTGATGCTGCTGTCTTATCATGGTGGAACCAGAGTACTGCTGACGGCAGCACTCGCTCTCTCTTCCTGACTTGCTCTCTTCCATGTCATCCTCCTGCAGTGATGTATTGATTGCTTTTATTGTCAGTGCACCAGGGAAACGCAAGACTCTACTGTTGTCTCAGTATTCACAAATTAAACACTGCAGTCACCAACACACTGACCTCTAGATTCATGGCAGTGTGGGGTAGTGGTCTGGAGGGGCAGAATGGTCAGTTGCAACTCTGAATTGCTGGGACTACTTAGAAATACTTACTTATTTAGATCTGTTTTGTCTAAACAAAATGACTAAGTAATGAAAAATTGTGGATGTATTACTGTGCATGGTTGCATCATAAATGAAAGCAGTATTATACATTGGAAACATATAGGAAGGATTGAGTTGAAAGAAATACTTATTTTGATCTTTTTTTTTTTTTACAGTGTTTACTGTTTGCTCAAATGTGACTTGTAAAAAGGGCTCCCAAGATGTATGTGGGTAGCCATCCATCATGTCACACATGCCTGTACATACTGTATACCTTATTTTATCCACCTCAGATTCCTAATCATAGAAAGTATATGTGAAATCCTTTAGTGATCAGTCAGAACCGCTATATTCAAAGTAAAACCTTAATAAGAGCACTAACTTACATTTGGCAGTATCACTGTTCTAGGGCTTACCTGCCCTCCCAACCTGATGTGAGTGGGACCACTGACATGCTGCATATCTTATGTTAACGCAGTTCACAAGTGACAAGAATCAAGTAGCCAGTGTGCAGCAGCAGAGGTTCAGGTGACTTCACCAAACAGTGAGAGTGAGAAGCTCAGACAGCGCATATAAGAGACTGAGGGATATATAGGGACAAACTGGGGCACCGAAGACGCAACTAAAATTTGACAGGAAGAACTACAGCCAGGTTCTGGTCTCAGTACTCAGACTGCATATCCACAGCTCAGAGTGTTATCAGTGTGTAACGCATAGCCTGGGAGTTTGACTTGACTTGACCACGTTTCCTCTGATGATGTTGGGAGGATTCAATACCATGAGCTGTGCAGTACTGTATACAGGCTACGTGAGAGGAACAACATGGAAAGCTGCAGGCCCTGACAACATTCCAGGACGGCTGATCAAGGAATGTGCAGACCAGCTGGCCCAAGTACTTACAGACATTTTCAACACTTCACTTAACCAGGCTGTCGTCTCTCCGTGTTTCAAGTCAGCCATAATAATTCCAGTGCCCAAGAAACCAGCCATCGCATGCCTTAACGACTTCCGCCCCGTTGCATGAAGTGCTTCGAGAGGATGGTTAAGGACCACATCATCTCCATACTCCCCCCATCATTCGACCCGCATCAATACGCATACCAGCCAAATCGCTCCACTGAGGACGCCATCTTCATTGCTCTTCACTTGAGACTGGAGCACGGAGTACGGATGCTGTTCCTGGATTTCCTGGATTTCAGCTCAGCTTTACAATCATCCCCCCCAGGACCTGGTATGCAAATTGGAGCCCCTGGGTCTCAATAAATCCCTGTGAAACTGGTTGCTGGACTTCCTTACCGACAGAACCCAGTCTGTCCGAGTGGGTAACAACAGATCCAGTGCCATCTACCTGAGTACCGGCTCCCCCCAGGGATGTGTTCTGAGCCCCCTGCTGTTCACCCTGATGACCCACGACTGTCGCCCCAAGTACAGCAGCAACCACATCCTGAAGTACGCAGATGACACAACAGTTGTGGGCCTCTTTCAGGACAACAATGAACTGGCTTACAGGGAGGAAGTGAAACATCTTGTGGACTGGTGTAAGGTGAACAACCTGGTCCTGAATGTCAACAAAACTAAGGAGATCATTGTGGACTTCAGGAGATCCAGGCCCAGCCACACACCCCTCCGCATCAACGTCGAAGTTGTGAGCACAACCAAGTACCTGGGGGGTGCAGATCATAGATAACCTCAGCTGGTCACTCCACACCTCGTCCCTGGCAAAGAAGGCACAGCTGCGCCTGCCTGCACTTCCTACAGAGGATGAGGAGAGCCTCCCTCCCCCCTCCCATCCTAACCACTTTTTTACAGAGGGACCATCGAGAGCCTGCTGACCAGCTGCATCTCCGTCTGGAGCTGCAAGGCCTCAGACTGGAAGTCTCTGCAGAGAATGGTGAGGACAGCGGAGAAGATCACCGGGAGCCCGCTCCCCACCATCCAGGACAGCCGCTGCCTATCCAGAGCCCACCGGATCCTCTCTGACCCCACTCACCCCCAGCATAGACTGTTCTCTCGCCTGGTGTCTGGCAGAAGGTTTTGCAGCATCTGCTGCAGAACAACCACATTCAGAAACAGTTATTTCCCCCTGGCCATCAGACTGCTAAATGCCAAATAACATCTATTGCGTCTATTGCATTTATTCATTTATTTTTAGCAGGTTTTTACATTTTATTCTGTGGATCCGGAAGCCAAGCAACGGCATTTTGTTGCCAAAATCTCACTGCTGTGTATTTTTGTGCAATGACAATAAAAAGAAGTCTAAGTCTAAGCAGTTCCAACACAGACCAGGGGGTGCAGTTATGTGGTCCTCTGGGAGAAGAGATGGTTGTAGTTCTACAAGGTAACCAGAGTTCTGCTGCAGTGATAATACTACCAGCTCTCTTTTAGCATATGGTTTGTCTTAAAAATGACCATAAACGTGAGTTTGAGAAAGAGCTCCGGAGGGGGGAGATGAAACTACTGTCCATCACCTGAAGCTAATTGCTAACTTTGAAAATACATTGAGGTTTTCCCAGTTTTCCCAAATTTCCCAGTTTGGGATAAATAAAGTATCTATGTATCTATCTATCTATCTGTCTATCTATCTATCTATCTATCTAAATGGGTCAAGGGGTAATGTCAGGACTGGGCTGGCCAGGGGTGGCTGGCCGGCCTATAGTGGAGAATAGTATACCATAAATTTGGTTCCACAGTTAAACACTTCCACTATGGTTATCAAGATAACATTGTCATCTACCAGTTTGGCCATGAAATCACTGTTAGCATAGTCTACAATTCATAGCTAGCAGTCTGACATTTATTAATTATTATTCTACCCATTGAACAGTTGCCCCCCGAGATATTGGTCGGGAACCGCCACTGCAGCTGGCCCTCCTAATCAGTAAAATCCAGTAATAGTTTAGTTGTTGCTGGTCCAGCCAACCACTACAAAGAAGCCTGGAGGTATGACTTGAATGAAAAAGAAGGATGTAGCCCACACAGAATCATAGAAGGTTTTCAGCTCAGGTGTCCCCCAATCCGCTGACGACCCTGCTGATGTCAGAGAAGGGGAAGAGACCTGGGCGGGTCGTGACACTACATCAAGGAGACAGTGATTGCAATGAGCACACAAATGTCGATCAAAAGAACAGTGAAGTATCTGATGTTTGTAACCTAATCTATTTATTGCCATTGTATCAGAGTGATTACTTAAAAACTGACCACACCAGTAAGGTCAGGCCACATGCAGATGGAGGAGTGGGTGAAGTGTTTGAGTCCAAAAAACACTTCTGGATTAAACGTTGTAGTAGCTCAATCTGATACTATTTAATTAAACTGTGAAAAAGACTTCACACATAATAAAACAGAAAATACATAACATGCCTTCATACTGCTTGTGCGGTGTCATGTAAGTGGTCACCATTTACTGCATGGATTCAGTTGCTACAAAGTTTACCCCTGAAAGTGTTTTGTGGGCTCAAACACTTCACTGTCATTACCATATTACAGTATTGAAAAAAATTGAAAAACATACAAATCTAAATCTATGTAATAATTAAGAGCTGATTTGGTAGAGGATTTTAATTTGTAATGACTATGCATCTGCTTGTGATGTTTCAAAATTCAAATAAGCATGTGAATTTGTATTATGGGGTTTGAGGGCCACACTGAAACTGAGGCTGGATGGACATTGCTGGGCAGCAGCTGAACGGAAACGTATGCACTGAGCTCTTACATTATTTTATGGCTTTAGGTCCTAGCCTCTGCTTACTGACATTTCAGTTCCATGAGCAGACTGCTGCCAGTGCTCAATTGCCCTGCTCTGCCATGAGACCACACTGCCACAAATAGATGAACACTTTTAATAAACAACAAACAGAGTTATGCTTAAACACTGCCACTCTGAAACTGCAATGCAGATGAAGGTCAGGGTGCATGGAATAAACATAATAATGAAACCAGTGTCATCACTCCTTAAATCACATTATATGAATCCCTAAGAAAGCTATTCAAATAATTGGAAGCCTAAATTAATAAAGTCTTAATACATCATTTACATATTATTACATATTTAAATATTATTTGCAGTTGTCACAGTCCTGCTGTCCTGCTACCCTCCCCCTCAGTATATTTCCACTCCTCCCGCTCATGCTCCGCTCTACCTGCCGGCCACTCCCACCTCATCAGCTCAACTCTGTTCACCTGTATGCACAGCTGTCTCTCATCCCATTAGGCCAGTATATAAGCCCCGTCAGAACACTCCTTCCCTTCCAGATTGTAATTGCTCCATGCCTTACTCTCCAGCGTTTTATTCCGGATTGCCTGCTCGGTCACATCCTGTTCTGTTCCTGGATTCTGTCTCTTGTCCCTGCCCCGCAGAACCTGCCTGCCTTTTGATCACGGACCCTGCCTCTCGTCTCTGCCCCGGTAACTCGACTTGCTTTCTGTCCTCGACCACGTCTTCGAGCCTGCCACGAACTGTGTCTTCCCTATAGTCCCTCGGGCCCTGTTCATATCATGTTCGCTCCACTGGCCTAGTGGTAGTGCGCTCGGCTGCCACCTGGGAGACCCGGGTTTGATTGCCTGCCATTGTCTACGTGAGCTTGACTGTTAACAATAAATACTGTGAAGCTGAGAAATCAAGTCTGTCATTTTGTGCTGCAATTGGGTCCTTCATCACCTGTTACAGAAGTAATTGGACTCATGATATGCTCATGTTTGTATTCACATTTTTGTTTGTGTTTTCTACCGCAATTCAGCACTTCAGCAACTCAAAGCCGTAATCTAATGGAAGGGCTTAGCTGTGGCAGTTGGGGACAAACAAATTTTGCACACCCCCAAAACTGCATTTTATTCCACCTGAACTGCTTTATCGTGGCCCCTCTGTGGTCCAGGAGACAGAGGAAATAACGTAAATAAAAGTGGGGCAAGCAGAGCGGGTTCCATGCTAGGTATCACCTCGGTATGTCAGATCACATTTCTGTGGAGCTGATCTCTGTCTACAAACCTCTGATCTGCAGAACGAAACCCACTGCTAGAACTATACAGGCTTCCTCAGCTCTACAGGACTGTGTTGAGAACACTGACTGGGGAGTGTTCAGAGGGTGCTGATCTTGAGGAATACACGTCACCTATGCTATCCATGTTACCTTCTGCATCAATACTGCACTACCCATGAAGGCATTCCCGAACCAGAAGCCATGGGTGGACAAGACAGTGAAGGTCCTGTTTAAAGCCTGGTATACCGCCTACAGATCAGGAGACAGACTGGCTTACAGCAGGGCTTGGAAAGATCTAAAAAAGGACATCTAGATAGCAAAGTATTGGTACAAACAGCATATTGAGGAGCACTTAAATGATAACAACCCATGTAACATGTGGAAAGGCGTCAGGACCAGATAAGGTGCCAGACCGGACCCTGAAATCATGTGCTGACCAATTGGCAGAAGTTTTTCTGGACATCTTCAACCTTTCCCTGCAGCCGTCCATGGTTCATGTCTGCCTCAAGTCCCCCCCATTGTCCCTGTGCCGAAGAAATCAGCCATCACCTCAACGATTATCCCATTGCTCTGTCACCAGTCATCATGAAATACTTTGAGAGAGTCCTCCTAAAGCACAAATAGGACACCATCTCTGCTCACCTTCAGTGCATTGCCGGCATTCACAGTTTTCTCCTGGCAGAAACAATGAGGTGGCAGAGCTGTTCTCAGGCTGCCCTCAACCCTTCACCAGAACAAGACCTACACACAACCTTAACCCATGCCCCACCCCTGGCCATGGTCTCCCTTCACAATCTCCAGCTCAGATCAGCCCAAGACCCCAGAACCCATGAGGACTATGTATGATCAGCCCTAGCAACCCGATGGCATGTTTCCTGTCTATGGCACACAGAGTTCACCTAAGAATTGGGAAGCTGAAGCAACAGTACAGGGACTTGGTGTGGTGGCCAGGTACTGGCAAAGACTATGCTAAGACTGGCCCAGCACATGAACGGTAAGCCAAGTGGTGTCGCACAGCATCAGCGCTTCCTCATTCGGGCCTAGAACCTACATTCCAAATATCCAAAGGTGGTCACCACAGGGTCTGTTACAACTCAGGTGACAAAGACTTACTTGCCTCTCTTTTTGCCAATCACTGCAAAATCTTTACAGTAAATTAAATGTACAATTGTGCTCATGCCTATCGCTTGTACATCGCTTTGGATAAAAGTGTTAGCCAAATGACTTTGTAGACTCCAAAAAGATCATTTTGAAATTTATATGAAATTTAAATACAACTTTAAAATCTTGCTTGTTCAGGCAACCAACAGGCTGCTTTGCACCTACCATATATGATATGTCTCATCCTCCACAATCTTCTCCGACACTTACTTGGACATCTGATTAAGAAGAAAAGGTTTCACATCTTTTCTTGCCAGCCACTGCTGCTGCGTCAGTGTTGCTGGACGTGTCATGTGGTTACACATATTAGCTCACCACTCCCATTATCTCATCTCATCTAATTTGAACCGCTTATCTGGGACCGGGTCGCGGGGGTAGCAGTCTAAGCAGGGACGCCCAGACCTCCTTCTCCTCAGACACTTCTTCCAGCTCCTCCGGGAGGAACCCAAGGCGTTCCCAGGCCAGCTGAGTGACATAGTCCCTCCAGCGTGTCCTGGGTCTTCCTCGGGGTCTCCTCCCAGTGGGACAGGCCTGAAACACCTCCCGAGGGAGGCGTCCAGGGGGCAGCCTATACAGATGCCCGAGCCACCTCAGCTGGCTTCTCTCGAGTTCCTCCTGGGTGACAGAGCTCCTCACCCTATCTCTAAGGGAGCGCCCCACCACCCTGCGGAGAAAACCCATTTCGGCCGCTTGTATCCGGGATCTTATTTTTTCGGTCATGACCCAAAGTTCATGACCACAGGTGAGGGTAGGAACGTAAATTGATTGGTAGATCGAGAGCTTTGTCTCTCGGCTCAGCTCCCTCTTCACCACAACAGACCGATGCAATGACTGCATTACTGTGGCCGGCGCACCCATCCACCTATTAAACTCACGCTCCATCCTTCCCTCACTTGGGAACAAGACCCCAAGATACTTAAACTCCTCCACCTGAGGCAGGGGCTCTCCATTCACCATGAGGGGGCAAGCCACCTTTTTCCGGTGGACAACCATGGCCTTGGACTTGGAGGTGCTGAGTCTCATCCCAGCAGCACTCACACTTCACACTCGGCTGCTAACGGCCCCAGTGCATGCTGGAGGTCCTGGCTCAAGGGAGCCAACAAGACAACATCATCTGCAAATAGCAGAGATGAAATCCAGTTGTTCCCGAACCGAACCCCTTCCGGCCCTTGGCTGCGCTGAGAAATTCTGTCCATAAAGACAATGAACAGAACCGGTGACAAAGGGCAGCCCTGCCGGAGTCCAACAATCACAGGGGACAGGTCTGACTTACTGCCGACAATGCGAACCAAACTCCTGCTCCTGTCGTACAGGGACCGTACGGCCCTTAGCAGAGGGCCTCCGACCCCGTACTCCTGGAGCACCTCCCACAGAATAACACGAGGGACACGGTCGAAAGCCTTCTCCAGGTCCACAAAACACATGTGGACTGGTTGGGCAAATTCCCATGAACCCTCAAGCACCCTATGGAGGGTATAGAGCTGGTCCAGTGTTCCACGGCCGGGACAGAAACTGCATTGTTCCTCTTGAATCCGAGGTTCGACTATCAGCCGAATTCTCCTCCCCAGTACCCTGGACTAGACTTTTCCCAGGAGGCTGAGGAGTGTGATCCCCGGTAGTTGGAACACACCCTCCGATCCCCCTTTTTAAAAAGAGGGATCACCACCCCGGTCTGCCACTCCAAAGGTACTGTTCCCGACTTCCATGCGATGCTGCAAAGACGTGTCAACCATGACAGTCCGACAACATCCAGAGACTTGAGGTACTCAGGGTGGATCTCATCCACCCCCGGAGCCTTGCCACTGGGCAGCTTCCGAACTACCTCAGTGACTTCGGCCAGGGTGATGAGTCAACCTCTGAGTCCCCTGCCTCTGCTTCCTCTAGGGAAGGCGTTGAGGAGATCCTCGAAGTATCCTCAAAGTATTCCTTCCACCACCCGACCACCCGACGATGTCCCCAGTCGAGGTCAACAACCCCACCGAAAACAATGTTAGTTTGGTGCTGCTTCCCCCTCCTGAGGTGCCTGACAGTTTGCAGGTGATCGTTTAGTCAAGGCAACTGGATTTCTTTCTTTATTGAAGACGTTTCGTCCTTCATCCGAAGGGCTTCTTCAGTTCTGGTTTAGACTGGGAAAAACCAGGAGATATATCTCTGGATGTGGGTGGAGCTGTGAGTATCGGTCTACCCTGTGAGCTGTGAGTATCGGTCATTCCCCTCGTTATGCAACTATAAGTCACATGAGTGGGCTATTAACACGTGTCTCATCATGTGACAAAATGTCACATGACTCACTCACCTGTGTCAATGTGAGACAGACTGGGGGATGTGATGTGAACATCACATCCTGGACAAGGAGGATAGGTGGTAGAGAGGAGTAAAGGAGGCCATCTACACTCACTTGGAAAGGCCAACACTGAACAGAGGAGGAGGGCTACGCCACCGTCTGTCAACTACATACCACCCTGCCTTGAGATCTCATCCCAGGAAGTTTAGTTGCTCATCTACACCAGAGCAGCCAACA
>JAFBJW010000229.1:77761-105555 GCA_016785235.1 Pseudorhombus dupliciocellatus
GCCTCTGTTGTGGGGATGCAGGTGAATAAGGAGGTGACATCATACGACACCATGGTCTCCTCTGGATGTAGTTTTAAATTATTGATTTTGTTAGTGAAATCTGTGGAGTTGTGGATGTGGTGTGGGGTGTTTCCTACCAGTGGTCCTAGAATTGTTGCCAGGAGTTTGGCGATGTTGTATGTGACCGAGTTGATGCTGCTCACAATGGGTCTGAGGGGGGCCCCATCCTTGTGGATCTTTGGTAGACCATATATACACGGGATGGAGTCGCCTGGGTGTATTCTCCAGTATGTACGTTCATCAATGGTTTTAGCCTTCTTCCAGGGTAGAATGCAGTCTACTATTCTTTTCTTGTATTTGCTGGTTGGGTCTCTTTTCAGTTTTTCATAGGTGTTGGTGTCGCTGAGTAGGGTGTTCATTTTGGAGTGGTATTCAGTTGTATTGAGGACTACTGTGCATCTTCCTTTGTCTGCAGGTAATATGGTGATGTTTTTATCCCTGCTTAGGGATGTGAGTGCCTTCTTCTCCTGGTGGGTGAGGTTGGGTGGTGGCATTTTTGCGCTTGTAAGTGCTGCTGAGATTTTTAACCTGATTTCATTTTGTCACATGATGAGACACGTGTTAATAGCCCACTCATGTGACTTATAGTTGCATAACGAGGGGAATGACCGATACTCACAGCTCACAGGGTAGACCGATACTCACAGCTCCACCCACATCCAGAGATATATCTCCTGGTTTTTCCCAGTCTAAACCAGAACTGAAGAAGCCCTTCGGATGAAGGACGAAACGTCTTCAATAAAGAAAGAAATCCAGTTGCCTTGACTAAACGATCACCTGATACTATGACCTGGATGAATGAGAATCTCCACAGACGTACTGACAGTTTGCCAGAATTTCTTCGAGGCCGAGCGATAGTCATCCTCCATGGCCTCTCCAAACTATTCGCAGGGCCGAGTTTTTGCTTCTGCCACCGCCCATCAGCTGCTTCAGGAGTCCCACGTGCCAACCAGGTTTGACAGGACTCCTTCTTCAGCTTGACGGCATCCCTTACTTCCGGTGTCCACCACCGGGTTCGGGGATTGCTGCCGCGACAGGCACCGGAGACCTTACTGCCACAGCTTTGAGTAGCTGCTTCCACAATGAAGGTGGAAAACATGGTCCATTTAGACTCCATGTCTCCAGCCTCTCTCAGGATCCGGTCAAAGCTCTTCCGGAGGTGGGAGTTGAAGGTCCTCCGGACAGGGGATTCTGCCAAGTGTTCCCAACAGACGCTCATGGTACGCTTAGGTCTGCCAGGTCTGTCCAGCTTCCTCCCCGGCCATCGGACCCAACTCACCACCAAGTGGTGATCAGTTGACAGCTCTGCCCCTCTCTTAACCCGAGTGTCCAGGACATATGGCTGGAGGCCGGATGAAACAACTACAAAGTCAATCATCGACCTCCTGCCTAGGGTGTCCTGGTGCCACGTGCACTGATGGACACCCTTATGCCTGAACATGGTGTTCGTTATGGCCATACCATGGCTAGCACAGAAGTCCAATAACAGAATACCGCTCGGGTTCAGATCGGGGAGGGCGTTCCTCCCAATCACGCCCCTCCAGGTGACACTGTCGTTGCCCACATGAGCGTTGAAGTCCCCCAACAGGACAATGCAGTCCCCCATTGGAGCACCTTCCAGGGACTCAAAGAAGGCCGGGTACTCTACACTGCTGTTCGGCCCGTAAGCCGAGACGACAGTGAGAAACCTACCCCCCACCCGAAGGCAGAGGGAAACGACCCACTCGTTCTGTGGAGAGAACTCCAGCACATGGCAGCTGAGCTGGGGAGCTATGAGCAAGCCCACACCAGCTCGCTGCCTCTCACCGTGGGCAACTCCAGAGTAGTAGAGAGTCCAGCCTCTCTCAAGGAGTTGGGTTCCAGAGCCCAGACTATGCGTGGAGGTGAGCCCGACTATTTCTAACCGGTATCACTCCACCTCTCGCACAAGTTCAGGCTCCTTCCCTCCCAGCGAGGTGACATTCCATGTCCCCATGGCCAGGGTTGTTGTCCAGGGATTGGGCCATCGGGGCCCCTGCCCACGACCACCACCCATATCGTACTGCACCGGCCCCTTCTGAGACCTCCAGTGGGTGGTGAGCCTACTGGAGGCCGTACCCACGTCACTCCTTTGGGCTGAGCCCGGCCGGGTCCCGTGGGTAGAGACCTGACCACCAGACGCTCGCTTGCGAGCCCCAGCTCCAGGCCTGGCTCTAGGGCTGGGCCCTGGTAACGGCATTCCGGGCGACATACACGTCCTTGTTGTTGTATTTTTATTCATCAGGGGCTTTTGAACCGCGCTTAGTCTGATCCGTCACCAAGGACCTGTTTGCCTTGGGAGACACTACCAGGGACATTAAGTCCCAGACAACAACTCCTCAAATCATTTGGATTCTCAAACCCCTCCACCACGGTAAGGTGGCGGTTCAAGGAGAGGCACTCCCATTATATTTAAGAAAATATATCTTGCGGAATGATGAAGTTGGAGCCTAGACCAAAACCATTGGTTTAAAATCAGGGGCATAATAGGGTCTTCTCTGGTTACTAAAGGGTGTGACTGCTTGTTGAGTAAACCAGTTCTAAACAAGAAAAAGATGATCAGCTGAAAAATCTCACATTACACTGAAATCAACTTTAAGATCCAGGAAGGAAGGAAATGTTTCTGCTGTCTCATTTAGTCTCCACCCAGCTCTCACAAATTAGATCATCAATTACTCCAACCAGTTTAAATGACTGCCAATATTTACCCAGTGTACACACACACACACACACACACACACACACACTCATTATGTGGTGCCGTATTTATTTTGCTGAGAGCGTGCTGCTCCTTTAGTCTGCTTAACAAAAAGAGGGCAGTCCCTCTTCCTGCTGCAGTGTTGTTTAATTGAAGGAACAGACTCTTTCCCTCCTCTAATTACAAGCCGTCAGGCCGCTGGAGGAAAAGCCTGAGATATGGCCACTTTCTCTCCTCACAGACAGTCAATTATGGGAGCAAATTGGAATAGCTGGGTTGAAATATTTGCTGGCTCTGAACAGAAGGTGACAGAAAGCTCTGTGTCCAACACTACCATTTATTTTAGCTTTAAAACCTCCACATGTGCAATGCGAGCAGAAACCAAGCCAATGTGCATTTAAACTAAATTGTATCGTGTTGTTAATATTACAGCGAGTAAGTATGCATATTGGGTGATGCTAAGGTTGCGATATCTATTTGAATGGATAGCATAATTAGCTGTGTATCTTGAGTTATGCACATTTTATTCTAACTGAGAACACTTTCCAGGGAGCATTCATTGAAAAAAACAGTCAAGCAGCCACAGCAACATGCGAGGGGGCTTGATCCAGTGTCTGGGGGCAGAAACATAACCAATACTCAGGTCTCCATGCAGGAAAGTGAGAGTCCATGGGGCGAGCATATGATATTAGCATTAACCTATTGGAGTGTACTTATGCTGTGTCATCAAACCATGAGTTGCTTTTTTTGTGTTTTCGGGTCCATTATGTAGATTAGGTTTATCATTTGCCTGGTTATACAGGCCATATTGTGCTCTCTGTCTTTCTTTCTCTCTGTCATGGTGAATGAGTGTGCGTGGGAAACGTCACTTCCAGGGGTGGATGCACAGGAGAGAGTATCCACAGTTATGAATGTTGCTGATTAGGCGGACAGGCAGAGCGGAAGCCAGTCACACACAGCAAATCTGGGTTTCGGAAATAAACTCTCTGAGAGTCAAAATCAACTCAATTTGAGTGTACATATAGGTCCATCAAAATAACTCTAAATATGAGTTGAATTAACTCATATGTCAGGAATTAAATTACTACTCCCATTCAGAGTAGAACTCTTAATTAGAAAAAATTAACTCTTTCTCAGTGTTAAAAATCAACTCTTGATATGTGTTGCATTTTACAGTAAGAATAATCATGAAACACACCAAATAAATCACTTCAATGCCACTTTATTCAAAACAATACAATAAATTAGTTGACAACCGTAAACAGTGCACTTGCACAAATAAGTGAAAATTTCACATTTTTCAACACTTAAAATAATATAGCACTCTTAGTCTTGTGCCTGTCAGGAAATCGTTATAAGATCATTCGTTTCCACGTCCTATCATCCCCTCAACACCCCCTGCTTTTAGGATTCCCTTGGCTGCTACACCACAATCCTCACATTGACTGGACGACAGGAATGATCCTGGGCTGGAGCTGATCCTGTCACCAGACCAGGATCAGGATCAGAGAAGAGGATGAATGGAAGACGGCATTCAACACCCCTAGTGGACATTACGAGTACTTGATGAGTACGTGATGCCTTTAGGCCTCACCAATGCCCCGGCCATCTTTCAAGCTCTGGTCAGTGATGTTCTGAGAGACATGTTAAATAAATATGTTTTTGTTTATATCGATGATATTCTCACATTTTCACGTTCCAAGGAAGGACACACACATTATGTCCAGAATGTGCTTCAATGCCTGCTCGAAAACTCACTCTATGTGAAGGCTGAGAAATGTGAATTTCATGCTACATCAACTTGGTTTTGGCTGTTTCCACATGGCCTACTCCTGACTCCCGTAAGCAGCTGCAACAATTAAAAAAATTAATTGCACAAAACCAAGATGGCGGCGCGCACGGGCGCAGCGGCTCTTAGCTCTCCGGTCTGGTGTTTGTTTTTGTTTGTTTATGTCTGTCTTACGTTGGAATACTGTAGAGCATTCACCGCCTACAGTCGCAGGAACCTCTTGAACATTGGCTTAAGGCTGAACTTGCCAGCCAGCTTTCAACACGAACACAACATCCCGATGGACATAGCGAGATCGCCCAGCTCACCGTGGTTGGCCTCAATGACTACAGGCCTGTGGCACTTACGCCTGTGATCATGAAGTGCTTCGAGAGACTGGTCTCTCAACACATCAGGGCCTGCCTGCCACCCACTCTGGACCCCCACCAGTTTGCCTACAGAGCAAACAGATCAACAGAGGATGCCATCACCACAACACTCCACTCTGCGCTGAGCCACCTAGAACACAGAGGGAGTTACGTGCGGCTGCTCTTCCTGGACTTCAGCTCAGCATTCAACAACATCATTCCAGAGATCCTGGTGCAGAAACTGCTGCAGCTGGGCCTCTCCATCCCCATCTGCCAGTGGATTAAGGACTTCCTTACTGCTCTTCCACCATCACCCTCAGCACCGGCTCCCCACACGTCTGACTGCACCCCGACCCATCCCATCAAGTTCGCTGATGACACCAACGTGGTCGGACTTATCCAAGGGGAGGATGAGGCAGACTACAGGGATGAGGTAAAAAGGCTGGCGGAGTGGTGCACAGTAAATAACCTCCCACTAAACATTCAAAAAACCAAAGAAGTCATTCTGGACTTCTGGACTTCTGGACATATCAATGGGAACAGCGTGGAAAGGGTCCACTCCATCCGATTCCTGGGCGTGCAGATCTCGGAGGACCTCTCCTGGTCGACCAACACCGCGGCGGCTGTGAAGAAGGCACAGCAGCGACTCCACTTCCTGAGGGTGCTCAGAAGGAACAACCTGGAGGAGAAGCTGCTGGCGACATTCTACAGAGCCACCATAGAGAGCATCCTAACATACTGCATCACGACGTGGTTTGCAGGGAGCTCTGTAGCGGACAGGAAAGCACTCCAGAGGATCGTAAACACGGCCCAAAAGATCACCGGCTGCCCCCTGCCCAGCCTGGAGGACATCGCCAGCTCCCGTTACCTCAGCAGAGCTGAGCGCATCCTAAATGACTCTTCACACCCCAGCAAACATATCTTTGAACTGCTACCATCGGGCCGAAGGTTCAGATCCCACAAGGCCCGAACAAACAGACTGAAAAACAGCTTTTTCCCAAGAGCTATCCAAGCTCTGAACAATAAGCATAAATAGATGAGCAAAATGTGCAATATAACAATATCTCTCGGAATCGTGTGCAATAAGACAATATTCTTGAAGTGCAATATATACAGTGCAATATAAAACAGTCATTCTGTTCACCTGTTTCCAAATAACCTGTGCAATAATAACAATCCGTGATAATAAGTGCAATATTAATAATCCGTGCAAAAAACTGTGCAACAACCGACTCCTAAATACCTCCTTCCATAGCCTCGCATATATTTTCTTATTCATATTTTTTTCTACCTAGATGTGTATAATGTACAAATGTATTTTTATTTTTCTCTATAGTCTATTTTTATTTTATTTATTTCAATTTTGTAAAAACCGGAGAGTTACCTCTAATTTCGTTGTAGTGATACAATGACAATAAAGGCAATTCAATTCAATTCAATTCCTGGGCTTTGCTAATTTCTACAGGAGGTTCATCCATAACTATAGTACGGTGGCGGCTCCCCTCACCACCCTTATCTCCACCAAGGTGCTTTTCAAGTGGACCCCTGCAGCTAAGGCGGCATTGCAGATCCTGAAGGACTGGTTCACTTCAGCTCCTATTCTTCTGATGCCAGACCCTGACCTTCAGTTTGTAGTGGAGGTGAACGCTTCAGTTGGGGTGGGAGCACTTCTTTCGCAATGGTCTGTCTCAGACCAGAAGCTGCACCAATGTGCATTTTTCTCTAAACGCCTGACCCCGGCAGAAAGGAATTATCATCTTGGGAATAGGGAGCACCTGGCGGTCAAGTTGGCACTGATGACCTCTCCCGACAGTTCTTGGAGGAGGAGGCCGACACTTCTGACTCTGTGACCATCCTACCACCCTCACGTGTAGTGGCAGCACTTACCTGGGAGATTGAGGAGAAAGTTAAAGCCGCTAATCATGACCTGCCCCAGTGCCTGTCCCCCAGACCGCCTGCTTGTTCCCCCTGATCTCTGATCTGAAGTCCTCCAATGGGCACGTAAGTACTCATCTCACTTGTCACACAGGGATCCAGCAAGCCAAGGAGGTGTTCCAGAGGCACCTCTGCTGGCCCAGTTTGGACAAGGACACGTGCTTGCCCAACTGATGTCAGCACAAGACATCCCATCAAGCTTCTGCATCCTCTGCCAGTGCCTCATTGTCCCTGGTCTCATACTTCACTGGACTTTGTCACTGGACTGCCGCCATCTAATGGGAATACCACCATCCTGACCATTGTGGATCGGTTCAGCAAGATTTGTTCCCCTACCCAAGCTTCCTTCTGCTAAAGAAACTGCAAAGTTACTGTTGACCCATGTTGTTCAACATCCTTTATCCAAGCAATTGTTGTTGGTTGAGTATGCTCACAATAACCTTTCCAGCTCTGCCACTGGCCTTTCACCTTTTCAGTGTTCTTATGGGTTCCAGCCACCACCAGCTCTCAAAAAGGGTCCCTCAGCCCTATCCTTCATTGGCCGCTGCCACAGAATGTGGAATGAAGCAAGATCCACCTTCCTATGGACCATAGAGCGCTATGCCACCACATCCAACCGACACCAATTCAGGGCTCCTGAATATCAGCTGGGTCAGAGGGTTTGGCTCTCCACCTGGGACCTCCCCTTGTACATCGAGTCCAGGAAGCTGGGTCCTCGCTTTATTTGCCCATTCGATTCCATGGAGGTCCTGTTTATTCTGTTCAACGCCTCCTGCGGTTCTGCTGGCGTGGCAGGGGGCTCCAATATCTGGTGGAGTGGGAGGGCTATGGTCCAGAGGAGAAATCTTGGGTACCAGCCAAACACATAATGGACCGCCGCCTCATCCGGGAGTTTCCTCAGTGCCACCCTGATCAACCTTCTCGAACCAGAGCCAATCCTTGGCCCACTCTCCCCCTTTCGCTCCCTGAAAACCCTGATGATAAGAGCGTCACTAACACGGACAGTTCTCTCTCTAAGGAGGAAGAGATGCACACGGAGAACTCTGACAGTTTGGGATGCATTTAACCCTATTCCATGTCCCACACAGTTAAGCTTCACATTTGTTGGTTTGTTTTTCTTTTCCAGATTGAAAAGATTGCAAGTTATCACCAGTAATTTGTGCAAGAGTGCCATGGATAGAAACGTCAAAAAATGGAAGATGTACCCCAGTTGTTTCTAATATTTTTAAGTCCCTTATGAGGGGTTTCAGTATTTCATCAATACCATATTTTTTGGCATCTTGTGCATGGAATGAGGATACCAGATGGATGTTTATCAAAGCTGAATTCATCCTGGGAGGAAGATTCCTTAAAATGAAGTAGAGACAGCCAACTTAACACTCTTTTGAACCAAGTGGACGTGCACACTCAAATTCATTCAAAATACAACTGAATCAGGAAAGCCAACTCACCACTTGAAAACAAGGGATGATTTCTGAAGTAATGTCCATCACAGAAGTCCTCGTATTTTTTTGCATCTCTTCACAAATAGCCTTATTTGTGAAGAGATGCACACATATACACAAATAGCCTTATTTCTGAGAATGAACTGGAGTGTTTTGAGTATGGGAATATATATGAATTTGACATTGACTGGAACTTGCTCAGAGTTTCCAGTTTTGCTATTTTGTCTGGTATCATATCTAATACCTAGCCACTTTTCAACTGGCTGGACAATAACCCCATTTTCAATAAAATATTTTTTTTCAACTTGCTATTAGAGTTTAAATGGCTGAGAGGGTTGTCTGTATGTTTAAACAGGTCTTCAATGGCTGATCTGGATGGATTGTTGGCTGGAATTAGGTTCCGAGCTTGCTCCTGGATATTAGACCGCAAACCTCCAACAAATTCTTACAAGTTCTCAATGGTAGAAAGAACAACTGTATTTGGTACACCACTTCCTAAACGTTTGGCAATAATTGAGGCACCCATGTCTCTGCTATTTAATGACACTGAAGTACCTGGCTCAATATTTTGGGGTTGTGATGAAGTAGAGGGTTTTTCATCACTAAAGGACAACAAATTATTATGTCCGTCAGAGTCATTGTTAAAGTGGGTCTCATTTGTCAGACACAAACTTTCAAGGGGTGTATGTATCTTGATAAGATTTCTTGATAAGGATTCTTTCTAAATCCAGAATAAGTTGAAAATTGCAAGCAACATCCTGTTTGACCATATTTTGGATGTAACTTTTTCCCTGAATAAATTCCATGAATTAATTTGATGTGCCTGAACAAAAGCGAACATCTACCAAAGGATGATGCACAAAGGAAACATTTCAGCATTTACTGAGCTGGATTAATATACTATGGCTTGTTCAACAGCTCTTTGATTCTTGGAGTTTCATCTGTGGCGCCTGCATCGATATTGTACAGTGTAGTCTGCAAAAATGTGTACAGACTGGACAGAGCATCATTATATTTGAGACTGAAGACAAAGCGGGACAAAGCTCATCAAACCCATAGATATTCTTGATTGACATGGAAGTAGCTCTTCACCATTAGTCGGTGAGTTGAATCTTTCAATCTTTCATGTGTCTTTATACTCCTTGATCACAGTCACTCCTGCTGGGTTGGAAATCTGCTCCACCACCTGAGAAGAATAGATGTTTGTTGTTTTACTGCTCCTTGAAGATGTGACAGAGAGTCAAACGAAAGTAAAACTTGAGGAGGAAGATACTTCACCTTGCTGCAGGGTTGTAAAAGCTGAAGAAAAAATACAGGTACAGGGCATATATAGAAAATTATACAACAAATCCTTCAGTGTACCGTGCAATTTTCTAGGATCTGGTCACCACAATCAATGGTAAAAAGTATAAATATCAATAGGGAGTGTTAACTCAGTATTTCAAACGCAATAATATTCCCTCCCAAATAGGGTGAGTGTTATATGTGTGCCCAGTTCTTCGCTGTCATCTGTGATGTTTGATAGGTCTGCTGGCTGGAGGTGTAGAAAAAGGCATTTGACTGTACTGTTTTATGCAATTCAAAAATTTAAATTCAAATCAAACATGTTTCTTTCAAAGTAAAGTAATATTATTTTTTACCAAGAATGTCAACGCTCATGATTTTTTTAAAAAAATCACTTTACTACCGTTTTGAGTGTTGATGACAAAGCACACATCTTTATCTTTTTCAAGCTCTGGAAAGGCATCCTCATCCAACTCCGGTTATCATTCACTGGTCATCTGTGACCTTCAGTATGGTCTCTTCTGGTATGAGAAACTTCTGTTGCACTAAAGCATAATGAGCAATACAGAAATCCATCATCACCTTATCAATACAGCCCCAGGAAATCACTTAGTTTCAAAATTAACTTAAATTAACTTATTCACACTGTTGAAATGGGAATAGCTGTTTTCATCCAGTTTAACATATTTCTTCACCCCTTTGTATTTAACCTTCTTCAACATCTTGTCCATTTTAGGGGAAAATAGGTTTTAGATTACTATAAAGAGCAAAGAAAGCATATTAACCCATTGAAGATGGATTGCGCTAAATTTGTACAGTAAATCTTTCCTCAGTTAATCAATATAGTGATGTTTTGGTTGTAGTCTGGATTTTGCACAGATAATTCTGATGGTTATTTGTCCCCTCAGTGTTTCCGTAGCTGATTTTGCTAGCAGCAACAGCTAATGAGAGAGTTTTTTTTTCATATTCCTTTCATATGGCCAGAAAACCTAACCTGTACATATACGTATGTTCTGATTGACGTTAACTTATGTGTAAAACATTTAATTCATTTCTTAGAGAGGAACGGATCGTACCAGTCATGTACCATTACACCCACAGTCTCTAGTACAGTCAGTATATAGAAGTATATGTAATAATCAACCTCCCCCCATGAGCCATGCATTAACTACAAGTGGGCAAACTTTAATGATGTTGCGAACTCATGGCTCTTGCTTAAAATAATTTCCTTATAATAATCAATAATCAACAGTCACGCACACATGCACAGTCACAGAGCACAGAACAGCAGTGGGAGCATGCAGCAGGCCAGGAGGAAGCTCAAACAATAGCAGAATGCTGGACTTGTGTAGGACTGAGCTTTCAGGGGAGACACAGCCGGTGAGCCTCTCCATGCCACGTTGATTGCTTAACGTCACTTGACTTTATAGAAACATACTACAGTGTTTCCTGTTGTTTATTTCGAATTTGTTTCTGTTTACTTATGCATTTAGTTTGAATTCCATAAGTGACTTATAGGAGTGATTGTTTCATCTTTTGATATGTTTGTTTCTGTTTAAAGGTTTTTCACATTGTCTGCACTGAATTACACCTAATTTCAATAAAAAGTGAAAGAAGTAGAAGGAATAAAGTGCAAGAATGGATTCCTGTGAAATCTTCCCGAAAAAATTGCCGTCCTTTTCAAGTGGGGACGCCACACACAAGTCAAATAAGAGAAGCGCTTGACAGTGTCCTTGCTTGGCAGAAATGTTCTGCAATAACTGACATGAATGAACTCTGCAGTGGAGTTTATTCACCACCCTCAACAGCTGTGAATGTACAACTATTTTTCATACCATTAAGGAGTATAATTCTGCACTAGCCGGAGTCTAAGTCTGTGAATAAACCCTCAAAAATGAACTCCTTCACTCTTTTTTAATCAACTCATGATTTTTTCACTCTACAAATTTGCTGTGCACCAACAAGAAAATAATGATAATCACAGTGTAGAAATGATGACTTGTCAAGAACTTGATGAAATGAGTGAAGATGACAAGATGCTTAAAATTCAGGGTCTGGGCACAGAGTTACAAAAGTCTGCAAGGCAAGCTGTGGGGCTTGAGTTGTATACAGACCCTGTGGCTCACTCAAGGGAGCGTTCTCTCCTCCCAAAAGGAAGCAAGCATAAATTAACTTTTTTAGAAAAAAACAAAGGCCAGAGGCTGCCACCAGTAGAAGAACACTTCTCAGATTTGAAGCTGTTTGTAAAGTCAGCTAAACCTCGTCCTGTGAGTCAAGTGCCCTGAGATAACGTCTGTTATGATTTGGCGCTATATAAATAAAATTGAATTGAATTGAAAGTGACTGATGAAGTTTTCAAAAAGAGCTTTACTCTTTTACTGACCTGGTTTTTACTGTGTTTGTTTTCTTTATCCCTGTGTGATTTTAAAATCAGCTCTCTCAACCTGAATGGAGTCAGAGCCTAGTGTAAAGGAGCTGCTCTTTTTAAACTTAGGGAGATTAAAAGAATAGATGTCCTATTTTTACAGGAAACCCACAGCACTGAGGACATCACAAGTGAGTGGAAAGGGCTTTTAATGGAGAGGTGATTTAAAGCCACAAGTCCAGCTCCAGTGGGGCATTGCCATTGATGGCATTAGTTGTCCAGATCTGTACCTCCAAAATAAATAAGGAGACAACTTGTTAGGAGCTGAAGAAGAAGAAGAGGACAGCATGTAGGAAAGCAATGATTACTCCTCCGTGGTGTGGCCTCAACAAAGAGGACTCAGGGGAAACGCAGCTAGGGAGTCATTCATGTCAAAGGACATCACAGTCTTATGGCCTTCAGTATCATATGAGTCTGGAGGCAGGAGGGCACCACACTTCATCTCCTACATGCCTGGGTTTTGCGCGTTAACTATTGGGATAGTTTACTCTTAAGTCCATAAAATATGATGGACCTTACTCATTAAAGGGATAGTTCACTGGAAAATGAAAATCACCCATTATCTGCTCATCACTCTGCCGGGGGAAGGGTGGCTGAATTGTTTAAGTCCACAAAACAGTGAAGTTTCAGGGGTAAACAGGATTGAGATATCCTGATAATTACAGTCAGAATAATCCAGGCAAGAGGAGTTTTTCAGTAATCTCTTTGCTGCTCTCTGATGAAGGAAGAACATACAAAGTTAAACATACTGGCTTTAGCACAGACCCCTGTGGAACCCCTTAAGAAACTATTGTGTGCATGGATGAGTAATTGTTAACATTAACAAATTGGAATCTATGAGTATGACTTAAACCAATTAAGTGCTATTCTTCATATTCCTTCTCGTTGTTCTAGTTTTTGTAACAAAAACGTATGATCTGAGGCGTTAGCCTAAGATCCAGCAGGAAACGTTTGAAGAGTTCAGAAGCATTAACTTTTAATGGTGCTGTCTCTGTTCTATGATGAGTTCTAAATTAAACTGCCAAACAAACCACTCCAAGTTATCGCACAACTGCAGGATCTTGGAAATGAATGGTCTGACTTTAACATTTTAGTTTTTTTAAGAAAAGGTTTAATTACCACTGCTACATTCCTGCAGTATGTGGCCAGTTAATTAAAAGACATTGACCTCATTAAATATGGAGCTCTCAACTCGAGGAAAAACTTCTGTAAAACGTGGTTAATATTTAAAAGTTAATATTTTGGAGGAAGAGACTTGTGAAGTGAAGCTTAGAAAGAGTCATCTAACAAATGGGGTCCATATGAAACCTGGCGCTACGAGTGGCTCTCATGCTCAGAACACAGTCCTGCGAAACTGTCTGCTTCCTTTCAGTGCCCATGTTAATCCATTTGGTTGCTCACACTAAGCCTGCATCTGGCCCACAATCTGCAGCGATGCTTTTGGTGTCCGTTATTTTTTTTCACTTGTTGCGTGTGAGTTGGACCAGAAAACACAACACACTGAAATGTTAATATGTTCATCGATATGAATGATACATCACATATAAGATATGCATTCCATACTTGCGATTGTCCTGCTGGAGTTTCAACTTCCCCACATGATGAAATTTCCCCATCTGCCCATCTACAGTAATTTGTTTATTTTAATCATGTATTCATGCCACACATATGTCAACTGTGTCTAAATAGACAGAAACACAGAAGCCTACATCATTAACCAACACCCTCATGGAGAGGACATACATACAGGTACTACTCGAAAAAAAATAGAATATCCTGAAAAAATGCATTTATTTCTGTAACTCAACTTTAAAGGTGAAATGTACATAATATATAGACAAATAGTATGCAAAACAATATATTTCAAGCTTTTGTTTGTTTTGATTTTGCTTTTTAGGACTTGCAGCCTCAGAAAACCTCAAATTCAAAAACTCAGACAATTAGAATACTGTGAAAAGCTTCAGTATTGGATGCTCAAAGTGTCACACACTCATCAGGAAAGTAATCCTAAATACCTGCAAAAGGGTCCTGAGCCTTTAAAAAGTCTGTCTTGTTTGGTTTAGAAGAATTCACAATCATGGGGAAGACTGATGATCTGACAGTTGTGCAGAAAACCATCATTGACTCCCTGCACAAGCTGGGTAAGACACAAAAAGTGATAGCAAAAGAAGCTGGGTGTTCTCAGAGTGCTGTCTCAAAGCACATTAATGGACAGTTAAGTGGAAGGCAGAAGTGTGGAAGAAAACGGTGTACAAGCCGGAGGGATGACCTCAGGTGGGCTGCTGGGCTAAAGAAAAGAAAGACTGGACTGTTTCCCAGTGGTCCAAAGTCCTCTTTTCTGATGAGAGCAAGTTTAGCAACTCATTTGGCAACAAAGATCCCAGTCTGGAGGAAGACCAGAGAGGCGCACAATGTAAGATGCATGAAGTCCAGTGTTAAGTTTCCTCAGTCTGTGATGACTTGGGGATCCAGGTCAGCTGCTGGTGTTGGTCCTCTTTTTAAGTCCAGCATAAACGTCTGTGGAGATTCTCATTCATCCAGGTCATGGTATCAGGTGATCATTTAGTCGAGGCAACTGGACTTCTTTCTTTGTTGAAGACGTTTCGTCCTTCATCCGAAGGGCTTCTTCAGTTCTGGTTTAGGCTGGGGAAAAACCAGGAGATATATTTCTGGATGTGGGTGGAGCTGTGAGTGTCGGCCATTCCCCTCGTTATGCGACTATAGGTCACATGAGTGGGCCATTAACACATGTGCTAGAGGTGTGGTGAGGTGTAGACAGACAGATTGTCACATGACTCATTCACCTGTGCCAGTGTGTGAAAGACTGGGGGTGAATGGATCCTCATGCTCACAATGTCCAGAGGATGTTAGCTGCTCTGGTGTAGATGAGCAACTAAACTTCCTGGGATGAGATCTCAAGGCAGGGTGGTATGTAGTAGACAGACGGTTGCGTAGCCCTCCTCCTCTGTTCAGTGTTGGCCTTTCCAAGTGAGTGTAGATGGCCTCCTTTACTCCTCTCTCAAACCACCTATCATCCTTGTCCAGGATGTGAACATCAGAGTCCTTAAATGAGTGTCCCTTTTCCTTAGTGTGTATGTAAACCGCTGACTGCAGTCCTGTTGTTGCATGTCTTCTGTGTTGGTACATGCGTTTGTGCAGTGGTTGTGTGGTTTCTCCAATGTACAGATCCGGGCATTCTTCACTGCACTGCACTGCATAAACCACATTGTTGAGTTTTTCTTTTGGAGTTTTGTCTTTGGGGTGAACCAGTCTCTGTCTGAGGGTGTTTCCTGGTTTGAAATGGACTGGGATGTCGTGTTTGTTGAATATTCACCTGAGTTTCTCAGATAATCCGGACACAGCATAAACGCAGCTGTCTACCAGGACATTTTAGAGCACTTCATGCTTGCTTCAGCGGACCAGCTTTATGGGGATGCAGACTTCATCTTCCAGCAGGACTTGGCACCTGCCCACACTGCCAAAACTACAAAATCCTGGTTCAACAACCATGGGATTACTGTACTTGATTGGCCCGCACACTCACCTGACCTGAACCCCATAGAAAATCTGTGGGGCATTGGTCTGTTTCCATTTAGCTTTCGCTTGACAAACAATAAATAAGAGCTCCAGGCTTGAAGGATTGAAGCATGTGGGTCTGCCATAACACCTGAGATGTGCCACAGGCTGGTAGCATCCATGCCACGCCGGATTAAGGCAGTTATTCATGCAAAAAGGGCCCAAACCAAGTACTAAGTACCGATGGAAGATTTTAATTTCAGAGGCCTGACATTTTTGTATTTAAAATCCGTTTTTTAATTGATTTCAAGAAATATTCTAATTTTCTGAGTTTTTGAATTTGAGGTTTTCTGAAGCTGCAAGTCCTAGTCAGCAAAATCAAAACAAATAAAAGCTAGAAATATATTGTTTTGCATACTATTTGCCTATATATTATGTACATTTCACCTTTAAAGTTGAGTTACAGAAATAAATGCACTTTTTCAGCATATTCTAATTTTTCGAGTACCTGTACATACCAGTTGTTATTGTCACAGTTCTAGCTGCTCAGGTCACGTCATGTTTCACATTTAATTTTGTCGTGTTTGTCATTGACTTCCTGTTCCTGTTTTATTTTGTAGTATGTGCTCCCTCATTTGTTTTTACCATTTGACTTCCTGTTGCCCACCTGTGTCTCGTTTCCTCGTTAGTCTGTCTGATATTTAGTCTTGGCGTTTCCTGTGTTCTTGCTCTGCTCGTCATTTGATGTCACACCGGTCCACGTCAGTGTTCATGCCTTGCTCTGTAGATTTTTAGTGTTTATTTTGCCTTCTTGGACTTTTATGAGCCAGAACTTCTATTTTACACGTTTGGATTTTTGTTAAATGCTGTGGCTTTATTGTTATTAAAAGAGAGCCGCATTTTGGTCCAGTTTTTTCCCTCACCTCCACACCCTCATGACAGATATCTAAGAAAACAAAAAAAAGTTTGTGTTAAGTGCCCAGCTTTTTAAAGGCAATGGCTGTTGTTGACTGTTGTTGCAGAATGCCCTGAGATATTGTCTTCTCATCTCCACAAACGTTAATTTTTTAATTCCTTCATTTGAATATTGTTCAGCATTTTTGATATCAGAGACACATGTCCAAAATATATGTAGTCTAATAATGCATTATTATATCTGTTCTATAGAAATGAATTATATTATAATTATTTCATTATTATTATAATAATGAATTAATGGCTTTGCAATCAATAAAGTGTGTGTGAGCACCCGCAGAAAGAAAGCATTAAAGGCAAACTTTCTGATATTCAACAAAACAGCATTCGACAACTTTGTTTGCAGGCATATGATGCTTTAAAGTCTCTATCAGGGCAAATATTATATCAATTTTATCAACATTAAACTGCAGGGCATTCTGGACCACCCAACATTTGAGGTCAAGGATGTGGTTAGAGTGTATTTATTTGATAAAAGTCATTGGGGGTGACTGAGAAATATAATTGTATGCCGGCTGCATAAGAATGTAAGGCTACTTGTTTGTAAATGTCATGTCCCCGGGGCTAACAAGAGAACAAGATTACACAGGTCACCAAAACAACACGATCAGGTTGGGAACTGGACTGAAAATGTTCAGGTGGTTCGTTTCTACAGAGGCTTTTCAACACTTGAATTCTATGAATATGCAGAGACAGAATTAGTCAATGCAAGATGCAGATCAGCTGGAGAATGTAGAGCTCAGAGATCTAAATACTTCTCTCTGAAATCTCGATGTCAAGGTGACATGGAGAGGGTGTTATTTTATGAATCTCCTCAGTGAGTGTCTATAGGTATTGTGTCAAAGGACTACAAATTGTGTCCTGTGCTGGAGATATTGTTAGTGAAGATTACAAATTCTAGTCATTTCCTGGGGGAGGAGTCCATGTTGACATTTAGAGGAGTCTCTGTGGCACGGTTAATAACATTAAACAAAATCCTGCAGTTGGGTCTGTTGTTTTATATGATCAGAAAAATATAGCACTCTGGCTTTTTTAACCTGACCCAACATCTTTGTGTGTGCATGCTGTCATTCTGTCATCTACGGCAGAGCAACATTTTTTTGCTTATAGGAGCAATATAACAGAAATTTAATCAAAAAAAAAAAAAAAAACTAGATCCACAGTGACCCTTGAACGCTGTAGTCCCCGTTATTATTCTGAAAGACCGATAATGTGTCGTGTGGAATTTCAACTTGTCAGAGACACAAATATAAATGACAACTGAACCTGGACATTTTCTACTTGAAGCTGTCTACTGTCATACTGTTTTTATCACACAAGTCCAAGAGGAGTCAGTTGAGAAACTGTGGATACAAACCATGGATACAAAACTCCCTTGTTCCACCAACAAGTTGGAGATGCCAAGGCAGACCAAATGCAGACAGTATAACGTGTGTAGACATAACATGCTTTATTAACAGCATAAACCATAGTGAAGTTTGAGTGAAAGTGAAATTGAGTTTGCTTCATTACATGTGTACTATTTCAGAGGTCAAGACATTTACACAATATTAAGACTAATATTAAGACTATTAAGAAAAAGTTCTTACAGTCAGCTTAATCTGAATTATTGCTGCAAAAAAAAAGAATATTGCTTGAGTGCTTTTTTTGTTGATAAAATGCATGAAATGATTCTCTGAAGGCTGTTGCCATGACAGAGATCAGTGAATGGAGGTGCAGTCTGATCGGTTCACCTGCTCAGAGGGGAGGTGGGGATGGCATATTTGCAGGCTTAACATGGAATGGCATTTTTGTCTTTCTGGTTTAACGGTGGGACCTCCCCCTCACTCCCCCTCCAAACGGTCTGCTCTTTATTCTTACATGACCGTGTTTTGTGAAAACACTCTGTAGCCCACAGTTGCTAGCAGCACAGAGGAAACGCAGGTGTGCCCTTCTGTGTTTGTCCAACTGTAACTTTTGGCTTCAAACAACATACAAAATCTCTGGTAATACTGCGTTTTGACCTGACGATCCAGTCTGTTGGTTTCCAAACTAACACACCAGTGATCCAATATTCATGCTAGCTTCATTCAAGTCTGATTGGTCCCACCGACAACCTCAGCCGGAACTCTCCTCGCCTCATCCTCCCTCCTGGAGTCCCTGTGGCAGCTGGACTCCTGTTGTTAACATGGCAGGCAACACAGTCGCAAAGAGGACCAGCTCTCCATGTGATAGAAAGTATTCAAATATAAAAATGCAAATTCGTTCAGTTTAGATGAAGCATCTTTCATGCTAAGATGCCCCCACAGACAGCCGCCTCGGCACAGTGTTGTCTAGAGATTTGCTTCTTTCTGTTCTTTTTTATGCAAACCCCACCAAATTCAGCAGAGATGACCTGTTAAGCTTCAGGGAGTCCACCCCGGACTTTTTGCCTGCTTTTTTTGGCTTTTGGCTGGAGGAGCTGCCGCTCTGTACGGGACGTGGAGGAGACGCAGACGTGGGAAGCGCGGTGGCGTCCTCGTCAGGCTCCGACAGTGCAGACATCGGACTCTGCTTCCATCCATCCACCTCGCGAACAAGATGGATGACCTCCTTCTCCTCAATGGAAGGTTTCGGTGCTTCACCGAAACCTGGCTCAGCGAAGCTGTCCCCGATGCTGCGTTACATCTGCCCGGCTTCTACCTCCTTTGCGCGGAGCTGTCGGGGAAATCCAAGGGCGGTGGAATATGCTTCTACATAAATGAGGGTTGGTACACATCTGTCACAGTGCTGTCACAACATTGCAGTCCGAATCTGGAATCACTATTCATAAACTGTAAGCCATTCTATTCACCGCGGGAGTTTTCCTCATTCATCATGGCCGGTGTTTACATCCCTCCCCATGGCAACACGAGTGAGATGCTGCAGACTCTTGCGGAGCAAATTAACAGCTTGGAAGCCAAACACCCGGACTCACTCTTTATCGTCATGGGGGACTTTAACAGAACGAAATTAAACCACAAACTGCCAAAGTTCAAGCAACACATCAGCTGTCCCACCAGAGACAGCAACACTCTGGACCACTGTTACACCACCATCAAAGATGCATATCACTCTGTCCCCAGAGCAGCTTTGGGACACTCTGACCACTGCCTGGTCCATCTCATTCCATCCTACAGGCAAAGACTTAAGACCGCTAAGCCTGTGGTGAAGACAGTGAAGAAGTGGACCAGTGAGGCGAAGCAGGAATTACAGGACTGTTTTGACTGCACTGACTGGAGTGTCTTTGAAACTGCCAACAACAACAACCTAGACGAACTGACAGACACTGAAGTTTGCTTACGACACAACGGTCATCGGACTGCTCCAGGACAATGACGAGTCTGCATATCGGCAGGAAGTTGAGCGGCTGGTTCTCTGGTGCAGCCGGAACAACCTGGAGCTGAATACATCCAAGACGGTGGAGATGACAGTGGACTTCAGGAGGCAGCCCCCTCACCATCAGCAGCAGCCCTGTAGCAGCCATGAACTCAAGATCCTGGGAACCACCATCTCCCGGGACCTGACGCGGAACGCAAACATCACCTACATCCTGAAGAAGGCCCAGCAGAGGATGTACTTCCTGCGTCAGCTGAGGAGGCATGGCCTGTCAAAGCAGCTGCTGGTACAGTTCTACACGGCGGTCATCCAGTCCATCCTGTCCTCCTCCATCACCGTGTGGTTTGCAGCAGCCACACAACATGACAGGAAGAGACTTCAGCAGACTGTTAGAACTGCAGAACGGATTATCGGAGACCCCTTGCCCTCAATCCAGCAACTGTTTCTGTCCAGGACCAGGAAGAGGGCAGGGAACATCCTCAGAGACTCCACTCATCCTGGATCTTTTCTGTTCTCCACTCTGCCCTCTGGCAGGCACTACAGAGCCCTACGCACCAGAACCTCCAGACTCAAAAACAGCTTCTGCAGCCTAGTCTCTTTATCCCATGGTGTGTATATACATATATTTATATTTATTGTGTATATTTATTTATTTTTATTTTTTCACTTCTTCTCCTTCAACTACTTTATTCGTACAAATCTCTAAGAGTCAAGATCTGCCGGAACAAATTCCTTTCATGTGAACACGTACTGGGCCAATAAAGCTGTTTCTGATTCTGATTCTGATTTCTGAGTGAAATCATGGCTAGGATTATGACTTCAAAACAGAATCAGCCACAATACACAAATCTGAACCAGGCCACGCCATCACTTCTTCCAGCCCAGCTCAAAGACGAAGCCCAACAATATAACCAAATAAGTAGCGTTGTAGAGGGAAGAGAGAGTGGCATGTGTGTATCTCCCCCCCAATTCATAAACTGCAAGACACCCCTACAAAGAAGTGATTGCAGAGCGGCTGGCTGACACCTGAAGCAACATGGCATGGGCATGAAACTGTGGATGCAGGGAGAGGGAGGCTTCAAGGCGATTGTTGCTGCAGTCAGCATCCAGGGCTGCCTCTAGCAACACGTCAGGCAACTTCAATTCATCAAGAGCAATGGTGGGGGGATCAGCATATTTTGCAGTAAACAAAACGCATACACATAGCTGGACTCTAATACGCGCGCGCGCGCGCACACACAATTTGCTGCCTCCCTCACGCTCCAGCGATCGCAGTCACACTGACTGCTGGCTTGCCTCCACACACACACACACACACACACACACACACACACTGCAGTAGTTTTCTCTCTCTCTCTCTCTCCCCCTCTCTCTCTGTCGTCCCACCTTCTTGCGAGCAGAAAACACTCGCGTCTCATTTGTACGGGACCAGCTGCCGCTTCCTTTAAAGCTCCATCTCTGGTCCCTGTCCTTCTCTCTATTTCTTTCTTTGTACCCCCCCCCCCCCCCCCCCCCTCCCCCCCCCTTCCCCCCCCCCCCCCCTCTCTCTCTATCTCTCTGTGTCTGTGTAACGGCGGCTGAGTGTTGTCGGGGTCCGGGGGGTCCGTGTTGTCAGCCAGCGGAGGGAACATGCAGCATCCTGGAGGAACATGCGTAGCGCTGCCCAACGTGGACGCCTGTCCCCAGTTGTCCTGCGCCGCCCTCACCTTCATGTATTTACAGCAGGTGAGTGTGCGCGCGCGGCATCGTGTCCATGAAAACAGCTCTTGTATACATTTGACGACGCGGACCCGCTCGCGCCCCCGGGGTGTGTGAGCAGCGTCTGCATTTGCGCAGCGGCAGTTGGTGCCAGTTGGAGAAGCGTCGGTCCCGAGCTTCCCTCCAGGGCTGTTGACATCAGTGACTTGGGGAGGCCATGAATCACGACTGGCCCGTCTGTTTGTTGTGTAACCAATGAAACAGCATTAAGTTTACCACCGCGTACTGGTCACCAAGCTCATCAAGTCCCGACTGTTTTTATGTGTGAGTTTTGATTTCCGGTCCTTTGTAAATTAATTACTGTGATAATCCAGTTACGTTGGGCGATGTGCTTGGTTTATTCTCACCTCAGCGAAACGATCAAACCGAAAACAATACAATAGTTTGGGTCCTGACCACTCTCCAGTCAGGTGTTTGTTCAACTGTTCAAGGTGGAAATTCTGGTTCGGCCTTTAGTCATTGACATGATAACATTACAACATCTGTAAGTGCAAATAATACTGAAACAAATATTTGGTCTTTAAATTGTTGTCAGAATAGACAGTAACAAATTTGGTTCTATAACTAATTACTGTTTAATTGTAAGAAATAATGATATATGAATGACCAATTGATATGCATTTTTTTTTACAATTATTGTCTATATGAACCTTTCAGAAATGTATTTCCATTCACACTAAAACAAAATGTGTGTAGCCCAGTGTAAACAAGAAGCATATTGTCCACACAGAGAAACACTGAGAATGATCAGATGGCAAAGGTGGAAAGTAAAAACGGGATTTTCTTGGACTGATGACAGACTGGAGAACATTCACTGACACTTTGATTGACTTCAGGTCATCGCTGGGTGTTGAGTTCGGCTGGATTGGAACCAGGAAGGAAACGTGTGTGACTGTGTTGGGTTGTTTCCAAATGTTTGTGAAACCAAAATCATGTTATAGTTTGACTTGACTTTTATGTGTCTGTATCAGGGGCTTGAAAACGCCATAGGTGCAAATGTAGCAGAAAATGATGTGCTTTAGAAATGAACCAATAGTTCAGTGAGGTTATGCTGCTCACAGCAGGAGGATGCAAATGTGTTGGAGCAGGATGCAGCAAAGGGAGCTGGGTATCAGGTCACTATGACTGTTCACACGTCTCCTGCATCCACTTTTGATTAGGGCTCAACACTGTTTGTTTAATGTCACTACGGTGTGTTTGTATGGGTGTTGTCCAGGTACCTACTGACTGACAAGTAAAACTTCATTATTTTGTTTATGGCCTCTCCCCTGAGTATGACTCGTGCCGATTGAACCTTTTGAGTGTGCATGTGCGTTAATATGACAATGAATATGCAAGCAACTCTTTTCAGAATGAAAGTGTCCAGGATGGCTGGGCCAGCGTTTGCAGTCTGCAGGTTGCTGCTGGACACCGGCCTCTTGTTCCTTGATCATTATACAACCCACACATCAATCATGGGCTGAGATGAGTCCCAGTAGATGGCACTGCACTGTTACACATTCATCATTGTGGTGCATGTAGTGGGAGATGTGTGGCAGCCCCGGTCTCCGACTGAAAACACCAGCAGAACATGAGCTGACTCGCATGTGAGGCAGGGACAGACCAACGCTCTGGTCACTTAGTCATTTCAGATCAGAGGGAGCCAGGCTCACCGTGTTTGGGACGTCTGTTTGTGACCAACTTATTCATGAACATCTATTTAAAAAACATACATTTCATTCTTAATGGCCATTTCTGTCCAATTGTGTTTTAAAAACAAAGGCAACCACCATTATTACATAATGGACAACACAATAATACACAAGTGCAATGCATTTTAAAACCTGCTATAAAGCTCGTATTACAATAAACACTAGTCTTCATTTTCATTATAGTGTATTTACAGTTGAGGTGTCTGGAATTGTTGAGCATGCAGTGTTTTTTTTTTTTTTTTTTTTTGACCCAGTTTTTGAGAACATCCAAATTGTGGGTATTCTGCTGCCATGTCTAAAAAAGCAGAGAGATAGGAAGAGAGAGAGAGAGAGAGAGAGAGAATAAAGCAAAGGGACTTGGACGAAATGAGAGTGTGACCAAGCAGAAGCCTGAAGCGGAGGAATATTTTAACGGCACTCTAGGATGAAAGAACTAAATGACGAGCAAAGAAAATGGCTTCTGCAATCTGACAATTTGTCATTAAGAAACTTTACTCTATTAGTCACGTTCCTTTATCCAGCACCTTTGTCCATTCCTTCCCATGCTGGGAGCGCACGTGTGTGTTTCTGTGTGACAGAGAGAGAGAGTAATGTTCCAGGGATTCCAAATTGTGCCAGAACATTTCATGTGAGTCTGTGTCCGTACGTGTGTGCGGGCATGCACGTATGTGCTTGCATGCATGTGTGCCTTGCCTACATAGGGAATCTGGGTCTTTGAAGCTATATATAGTAGAGCCGTGTAAGACATTTTGAATACATCCGAAGGCCTTGTGGGATTCTGTGTGTGGGGGGGGGGGGTGTTACTGCACATTCATCATTTTTGTATGTACATTTTGATTAATCTTTTCTGTGATGATTTATTACGACTTTGAAGATTTTTATTTTTATTTTTACAATTGAAAATAAATCCCCTTTTTTCAGCATGAACCATTAAGAGGAGACCCTAAGAAAGGCCAAATTCCATCTTCTGTAAGACAACTGCTCATGCAACACATTCAGTATTTCTCCCGTCATTTGTATCCCCACTATCTACAGCTGATGCGTGTGAAAAGAAATAACAAACATTGTCCTGGTCTCAGATATGTTCATTTTCTTACAAGGCAGTAAAGCCGCAACCCTCAATCCTTAGGGAGAAAATTAAAATATCAAACAAAGAAAAATATTCAAACAGATTATAGGTACCATCAAGTCTTTTAAGATCTGTGTATAAAAGAATGTCCACTGTTGTGAGTGTGACTAATTTTAAATCCTACAATCTATTTTTATAGTCCAGAGCAGATGTTTGGTTGTGAGTCATCTTCAGCTCAGTACATATCACTCCTCTGCCTTCATGAAAAGAATGAGGAATATTTTTAGCAAAATAAAATGTGCTGGAAAAAAATACGAGCCACTGGAGCTGTCTGATAAACAGCCCCTATAGATAACCACAATCATTGTTGATCTTAACAATTAAAGACTGCATGTACTTCCAGTCTAGTGCGTCTTTTGTGGAGAATATATATTGAATGGTCTTTTATTTTTTCAGCACATCATAACTGATAGGGAATAGGCCTATGAAGCACTAATGATTCAAGATTCAAAAGTCTTTATTGTCATTATACATGATACAAGATGCACAATAATGAAATTTTGTCATGACTCCTTTATTCCATTTTCCCAAAGCACCAATTTAGATTTAAGCTTTTCTAATATAGTTCATAAAAGTGCAAATATTAAAAATGGAATGTTTCAGTAATCCGTTCCACATGTAAATGTAGTGCTTCACTCACTTCAGGAGCATGTGCACATTCATACGTTCTGATTTTGTTTGTAATCAGATGTTTTTCCGGGAAAGAGAAAAAAAAAAAAAAACACACACAGCATACCTTAACCTTAGAATAGTGGGAACAAAGATACAATGTTTATTTAAAAAAAAAATCCTTCTAAAAAAAAAAAACATTTCCCATCACAGACCTAGTAGTTTGTGTTGGTTTGGTATAGGAGAGAAAGGAAGCAACACAGAGCTGAAAGGCAACATTGCCTTTTTATTATTACGTGCTAAATGTGTTTCATAAAACAGGTGCATAGAAATGAGGGTGCCCCTTACTCACTGTTTCACACAAAGATAAACAACATTTCTGTCTTTCTACTGAACACACTTACCTCATATATCATACAAAACAATGTAAAAACATTTCAGCCACCACCCATAGGCCTAATGGGATGAATGGAAAAAAAAAACTAAACTAAACTACAGCCCAGGAAACCCTGTAGTCACAGACACAGTGATTTGATGTCATGTTCACAAACATTAGAGCAAACCAAAGCACCTATTTCCAGTCCTGCGCCATGACAAAATACACCTAGGTGCACCGATCACACAGAAATCAGCCGCCACGGTCAGCATCCCCCACGGCTTCTTGTGCTCCTGTGTGAGAGGCAATATGGGGGAGGAGTCCGCGACAACAGGGGACCACAGGACTTCGAGTGGCACTCCAGGCAGAATCCCCTGGGGGTGTGTAGGGGGTAGGAATGCTTTACCTATGGAAAAATAACACTGCAGAGACCTGTGATCGCATACAGGCACGTGTCCTTTAATGCTTCTGCTGTCGCGTCACCCACAGTCATCAGAGAAATATAAGTCAGCCGGTTATGAACTGGTTTGTGAGGCTGGTATAAGGCTCCATGGTGCGACTCAACCACAAGTCTGTAGTAGTTGGGAAATACTTTAAATCACAAGGGTGTTTTTCACCTTCCTGATGGAGCTGGCACAGTTTGGGCAATCTGTCTCATTAGAGTACTCGCGGCTCAAGACTGTGTATCGCGAATCTTGAAACCTGCAGCGTTGTTGGTAGAACAGATTGCTTGTGTTACCTTTGTTCTCACTGTCACTCCACACATCTCACAAATTAATATTTTCTGCTCCTAATCAACCAATTAACCAGCTGCTCCTGCCTCGTGGTCTCTGTGCTTCAAGCCGTGGTCACACAGAGGCAGATACAGTCATGTCATCAACAAGTATTGAATGGTAGAGTCCAAGGCCCAATTCCATTACTCCCCTCAACCCTCAATCTGAGGGTTGAGCTTGAGCCCTCAAAATCAAGTGTTGAGGGCTGTTTTGTGACATGGAAATGGGACACCCCTTAAATGCAGTTCTGCCCTCAGACTGTAGGGGCAGCATGCAGGGCTGCTCTTCAGCCTGTCATTACACTGCCCCTCTGTCCCACCGTCAGCAGTGGAGCGACCGCGCTGGGGTCTCCGCCTGGTTCCGTGTCCAACCAGACGTGGAGCAGAGCTGAGGTGAGCTGTGGGTGGATGGAAATAAATAGCCCGATTTTTAGGGATGCGGAGCGGAGCGTCGGCTTCAGACATTTCAGAAGCACTCTGACTAGAACCGAGGCGTCAACCATGGATCGAACAACGGGTGAAAGTGAATGATGTTCCGCCAATGATTTCTAATGCAACACTTTTGTGCCGCGGCAGAGTGGTTGGGAATCACTGTATTGAATAGACCACAGATACGGAGGTATTGTTGTCGGCTAGCTTACCTAGCTAACGACATGCTAACTTTAACTTTCACATCGGTTCAATGCTAATATTGTATCTGTTCATTTGAGACGTGGCCTTTAGTAAAGGCAGCTGTCACTTAACGCTGTTGATTTGTGTTTATTTTGTGATGATCTGCGTGCTGTCTGGATAGCCCTCACTCCCAAGGGTGGTGTGGGAAAATCTCAATTTTGAGGGCGATATACAGCCCTCAATCTCAACCCTCAACTCAACGTTTCTGAGAACTGGGACAGCACTTGCACTTTGCGGGAACGCGAGGGTTGAGATTGAGGGTTAAGGGGAGTAATGGAATTAGGCCCAAATCTCCATCGTGGGCCGATCTGTATTTATATCATTTATGTAAAATAATACTGTAAAGCACGTTGAGTAGCTGTCAAAACTAGAAAATTTACCATATAAGATACTCAACTATTACTGACAATACTTCCACAATTAATTCACCCTCCATCATGTTGCAAAGTGTTTATTTAAAATGAAGTTATGATGTAGTTACTGCGAGAGGGATCCTCACATGTGGCTCTCTCTGAGTTTTCTACCATAGTTATCCCTGTAAAAATGTTTTTTGTAGTTTTTATTTACTCTGAGAAAAAGTATCATATATAAATATAGACCATACAAATAAAATATGATTTCATTTCTAAATGAATTCAGGTTACAGCTCCGCCATTAGCTGTCAGCAGTGTCTCTTTGTGTCCCTTCCCTGATCTGACACTATAGCAGATGCTGTGTCAGCCCTCAGCCAAGTTCCTCATTGTGATACGCACCTATTTGTTGTTACTGTGAAAACATCATGCAGGAAAGTGTTAGTAGTTCATGTTTACCAACAAGTATTGTGGATCATGAGAATGCCCGTCTGAGCTGGGTGCAGATTGATGGTGTTTCTGAGTTCACACGGAGATGAAACTGTTTCACCAATATAAGATGTACGGCCTAGGCAGAAGGGATTTGATTAGAATTTAACATTTGCCTGC
>JAFBJW010000229.1:105641-143178 GCA_016785235.1 Pseudorhombus dupliciocellatus
TTTTGATGTAGTGATTATTCATTAATTTCCTCCTGATCATCAACTAGCGTAGCCTGCCAGTGGTTTCAACCAGTCTCTTCATTAAAAATGTGCTGGTGTGCTTTTCACAGAGCTGTGCGTCCTCGCAGAGGAAAGTGAGCCCTTGTTGAGAAGCATCTTTTGTTCAGAGAGCAGATTAAAAGTTCTGTTGGAGCTTCTGCTGAGATAGTGTCCGTTCTACATTCTGCTGCAGATATAGAAAAAGACAGTGTGCACGCTCTGCTTTCCTTCCAGGATGTCTGGGGTCTTAGAGGTAATCAGAAGTTTTCTTTCAGTCTTTGAATTGAAGAATTAAGGCAGCATTTATTGTCCTCACCTAACCTGATTGATTAAAACATAGAATTATGTATTTCTGATTTGTTTTAAAGATTTGTAGACAGATTTGGAAGCATGGTCAAGGACACACACACACACACACACACACACACACACACACACACACACACACTTAAGCTAAATTGAACTTGAGGTTTAAAGCTGAAAAATCCCTTCATTGTGTGGGTGCAGGTCATTTACTGACGACAAATAATATGTGCTGTGGTATTTTAATATTGTGTAGTTTTCATTGATGGAAACTTTTAAAATACTTTTTAAATAGTGAGTGATTCCATTTTAAATGTATATTCTGCTCAAAATCTAAGCTATATAGTGTAGATATTCTTGACGTAGAATGTTTGCCAGATAACCTTTACACCTTCAGTTCAATACTGAGCGTTTTGCCTGGTGAACTGATACAGGACCAGCTAGACTCAAGACAAACGGTGAGAACAACCAGTATGAATAACATGTTAACATGTGATTTTCACATGTATGGACTTTAATTGCACCACAGGAATGGTAACATTGAATAGATATGGTCATAATAATATATAATAATATTAAATTATAAAATTATTTTATTGCTGGAAAAAGTGTATGCTAATTAAGTGAATTTCTCTAAATGTAAAGCTGTGCTTCCACCTGTCTAATTCCAAATCTGTAGATTAAATTAAGTTTGATATGCTGTCAAAGCCATGAAATCCATGCTTATGTTTTTATTTCTGTGGCTGATAAGCCAGATATTCGTTCAATGGATTGTTTGGACTAAACAGAACTTAACAGGAAAGATGTTGGAATGTCCTGTAGAGTGAACTTGTTGAACAAACCGCGCAGGATCACACACAGTAAAAAAACAAGTGTTAAATCAACACTTATAGAGTTGAATTTAACTCCCTCTCAGATAACATTTGGTCCCACTCCAGATCAGAGTAAAATCTACTATTTGGCCAGTGTCAAATTTTCCGAGTTAATTTGACTCAATTTAGAGTCAAAATTAACACCCGCAAGAGCAAAGATATTTAACACTCCCATCAGTGTCAACTTTTTAGGGTTAATTCTACTCAAGTTGGTGTTAAAATTAACAATGAAATGAGTAAAAAATATTTAACACTATGGTTGTTTTCACTTTTCAGTGTTAAATGATGACACTTCATAGAGCTATTTTAACTCTACATGTAGATTAAAAATGACACTCTAAAGTGCAAACATATTTGTTTCTTGGTTTTTTTTTTTTTTACATATTCATGATGCTACATTTCTGAATGTTTTGAGAAATAAATACAATCATACAAGGAACCACCTCCAGTAGGCTCACCACCCGCAGGAGGTCTCAGGTTACTGGTGCAATGTGATTTGGGTGCAGTCATGCTACCCCCGCGACCCGGTAACGGATAAGCGGTTGGAAAATGACATGACATGATACAAGGTACAACAACAACATTTAACAGATGCATTGCATGCATTAAAGTGCAAAGTGAAATATAGAACCAAACATTCCCTCCATGTGGCATTTATATAAAAAAATAGGCCTGGATAGTGCAAGTTGTCAACATGGAATAACAACAAAGGCTTGCTTTGTCCTGGTTGCTTCATAAAGGCAAGGTGAGAAGATACAGTTTTTGATAATTTCTACACATCATGTACAAGTCAAATTCACAACACTTGCGTACACCTGCTGCATTAAGGCTTGAAAATACATCAGCACAACTATTAACAAAGAATGCTGACGATAATCCTCAAACTCAGCTGCTACATTTACAGCCACTTCATCAACACTAACATTACTTGTGTCAACAACACTTTGACAAGGTGAAAAATCACATTCTGCAGAATCAGCTGAACTGCTCATATGGCATTTGTTCAGGTGCTTTCGAAAGCCAGAAAAGCTACCAAAAGAACGAAAGCATCCAACTTGGCCACATTTAAGAGAAAGATTCCTGCTAGCACAGAGTCACTTTAAGATACTGTGTTCAGTCTTGCATAGAAAGCACTTCATTATCTTAATTTCAGTGGATGCTAACGCATTCTGGCACGCAACTCTGCAACTCTGGGAGTTTCCTTTGTTTCCCCAACACCAATGTTGTAAACAAAAGTTTGCAGAAAAGTGAAGAAGTTGGTGAGAGATGGACTGTATGCTGTACCAAATACATAATGAGCCTTAAAGAGTTCATCAATGGCTCCCACTGAACCTGTTGCCTTACATGGAAGAGCGTGGCTGACAATGACAATGAAGAAGGTGTGAAGGTGGCTTTTTGTGGGTCCTTGAGCAAGAAGATAGGGCTGACTGCATTGAGTGATGTTGTCCAGATGCAGCTGTACACTGGTTCCAGCCTGCAACAACACATTCAACAGCAGTTTCAATAACCAATCTAACTTCACTGTGTATGAAATAAAGACAATAAAAAAAATTTTTACTTTGAGATTTGTGGGCCACCTCTCCAAGAATTTGTTGGCAGTGTCCTCACCAAACATGAGTCTGAAATCTTGTTCTATCTGTAATGCAAAAACACAAGTACATAGAGTGAAAGTGATACTCCATGAAGCATGGAATATTTAAGTGATTCAGTGCATGTCTTACCAGTCCTTGAGTGTCCGGAAACCGTGGGAAGACTGAGAAGACATCTTCAGCTTTCTTTTCATCGTTGACCATTGAATTGCGATAATGGAAGGTAGCTTTCATCTTCTTGCGGATGGTATCTTCATCAGCAGTGTGCCTCAAAATAGCAATAGCTGCTTCTACATCCTCATCTGACAACACCTGTGTCAGACCTGAGGGGTCTTTATCGACCACGGCCAGGGCCAGCAACTTTTGGAAAAATATCAAATTTTACCGATTCCGTCCATCAAATTCCACTAACTTACATTTTGGAGATCTGCTAACTGAAACACTCCTTTCCTCTGAAGATTTTCGTTGAATGGTCTTCAACCGCCAAGCTAGGTATCCTGAACCGCTCTCTGGATCGTAGTAGTGTTCCTGATTTAATACATACAGACATCATCATCAACATTTCATAGGGCATGTATGTGTTTGATGTTACAGTGATCCTTTTACTTACATATCCATGTTGTGAATATGGATCTTCTAGATAGGGAAACAGAGCCACTATCCCCTGTGCATATGTCACTCTCACACTTTTAGGGGGAGATGTCCTAATACATAAAATCCATAATGACCATCACTCAACTGGCAGTGGAGATCACACTACAGTAAACCTATCCAACACAAACAATATGATATCACTGCCTACATGTATGATTCTTACCCATTTTTGTTCTGTCATCTCAGCAGCAAGAATGTTTATCATTAGTCTTCTGGTTGCATCTGTTAGAGATTTGGTTTTTGCATACTCTTCCATGATGCGTTCACCACCCGGTTTTGTCATGAGGATGTTTTCAATCAACTTCAATTAAAATGAACATGAAGTCATAACATTTTAAAACACAAGAATGGTCAATGATTACACAACCATCTGCTTCAAATGGAACAGACTACATTAAAAAATGATGTCCACTGCTTACCGCTTTTCCGTGGTAGTTCATATGGCATGGCCTTTTCGGCTGACTTCCTTCAGCAGCCACTGCTTCCTCAGTAGGATCATATGGGAGGACGTTCAGAATAGTATCATCTGATCGTGAGGATGATGATGATGCCGACGACATGGATGCAGCTGTGCAGTGAGACATAAAAAAACAGGAGCATTAATTGCAAATGTTGCCATCCTAAAACTTACATTTTATAGGAATATAATGTGAGTGGTCAGCGATTACCAAGTTCATTGCTCAACACAACTCGGAAGGTTCCAGGTGACTCCTTCAATATTTCTTCAAAAACCTCTGCATCAACTTCTGTGTCAGACTGGTCATACACCTTCATACCAATCTGTCTTCCTTCTGATATGTTAAATTTTAGGCACACTGGAGCAATGGGAAGGAACAGAAAAAAATATTTGAGAAATCTGAAACAAAATGAGAAAGGCCATGCTTTACCTTCTGGTAATAGGATGACAAAATAGAATAAGCTTGTGTCTTTGCAAAATATCCATGAATTGAATCTGAGGTCAAGAAATCATGCTCAATCATTTGAACAGCAACTATTATTAACTTGACTTCAGATGGGATAATTTATTGTAAATTAGGCGTATTGACCAAGTACATTTATATTCATCCTTTTGCAAACTTACCCTCTTTCACAAAGGCATCAAACTTTAGGTCAGACAGCTTCACATACTTCTGCTCCCCACCAAACACAACATGCAGCAGCATCCTCCCTTTAAAATAATTAAAAAAACAGGAACATGAACAGGAATCAATCAGGTAACTCACAAGTTAGTGAAAATGGGTAAACGGCATTTTGTGAAACGTTTTTGAGGCTCAACCTACTTGCCAAGTATTTCTTTCCGTCCGTCGTATTTCAACTCTTATTTCGGATTTCTGTGAACATAGCATAGTTGTGTTATGATTGACAACTCGCTCGATGAGTATGTTTAGGGCAAATTGTGCACCTATGTCCGAAACGGAGGCTAGGACAATGCAAAAAAAACAACAACAAAGATGACGCCGTGTGTCAGCGCCTCTTTTGAAAATGCAGTGCATTCAGTGCAAAAATGTCACAGGTAGTAAACGCGGTACCTCTAAAAAAGAGACGTCGGTGTCTTGGTGTCTGTACGAACGCTGGCCATTCGCTAAGAGCCCGTTCCTTGTCGCGGACATGTAGCAGTAATTACCGAATTGACTGAATTAACAGTATGGACAACGGCGTCATTACCCACTTCTATTGAAAGTACGGTTGCTTAGCATGGAAGCTGACGGTTAGCATGCGGTCCCGCGCTATTTTGGTGCAGACAGCGCGCGGTTCCGACATCGGACATGTAGGCGACATCTTGTATATGTGCAACTTTACTCAGGGAGAAGACATTTACCGTCAGAACTGTTAGCAACCGTTAATATATACCGTAGCTACTCGGCAATATCATGGACTGATGTTGAAATATTTCCCACACATCCTCCGTAGACTTAAATGAAACTAGTTATGTTGAAAAACTGCAATTAAACGTCCCGAGAATGTAAATGTAACTTACCTGGATGTTCAGCAACACCGGAGGAAATGCAGCATGCTCCCACAGTGTCCCGCTTTGGCTTGCAGCTCTGGCTGTTACCTGTGACTCCGCCCCCCACAAACTTTTCACTTCAAATTTAACACTGGCATTTAACTCTACTGTTAGTTGGTTTACACATTCCAGAGTTGAAAACTCAAACTCAAACTCAATTGACCTGGGGGCCGCTGGAGGCAGAGTCTGGGTGAGGCTGGGCCGCATCAGGATTTCCACAAGAAAAGCGTTGACAAAACATTCCAATGTTCTCAAATACCTTTATTTTTAACACAAAATAATGAAATAAATAAATAAATAAAAATAAAAATGATCGTAAAGCAGATAGAAACATGAACTGACTGACTGGCTGATTAGAGAAATTAATTATTTTATTCAGTTTCAAATGTCTATTAATAGTTATTTAACCTTTAACTTTCTGAACATGAATATAACATTAAATCTGAACTGTTCTGAACAAGGCTTCTCTTGCCTACTTCTTGCTGCTAGCGACCTGGCAGCGCTTCTTCGCACATAGCCGAGCCACATTTGGCTTGAGGGAAGAAGCAGTGGAGACCCTCAGTAGGGCTTGAAGGTGCTCATCAGTAATTCTGGACCTGTACTTGGACTTATTGAAGTTCAAGGTGGAGAAGAGCTTCTCACACAAGTATGTGCTCCCAAAAAGGCACATGGTCCTCTTGAACACTCGGGAAAGTTCAGGGAAGATGGGCGTCAACTCTCTCAAAAATTGCCCAAGCTTGTCTGCTTCTCCACTCACCTCCCTGAACCTAGCTTTGAGTGCAGAGTTGCACTGCAAGTCAATGAGCTCCATTTGAAGCACAGGAGGGGCATCTTGCACATCAAAGGAGAAGGGGTCCGCAAAAATTTGAAATGTGGCTCTGTGCGTCTTGAAGTCCGCAAATCTGTGATGAAATTCCTCCTGTAGCTTCAAAATGGCCTCAACATACTTCTCACCACTGAATAGTGTGCCTGCATCCACGAGTGCCTTGCATGCTGGGAAATGGCAAAGGTTTGTCTGAGAGAGCTGGCCTTTCCATAACACAAGTTTTGTGCAGAATGCTCTCACGTTGTCATAGGCAGCACTGACAAGTTGCCCCTGGCCTTGTAGCTTCTTGTTCAGTACATTGAGCTCATGTGTGATATCAACAAGAAAAGCTAAGTCCATGAGCCATTTGGGATCACTTAGCACAGGAACAGCCACCCCTTCCTTCTCCATGAAGTCTTTTACTTCTGCTCTCAACTCAAAAAATCTCTTCAGTACGTTTCTCCTGCTGAGCCAACGTACCTCGGTGAAGTAGAGCACATCCCCATATTCTGACTCCATTTCCTCTAAAAAAGCACGGAACATTCTGTGCTTTAGGCCCCTGGATCTGATTTGGTTGATGCATTTCACAACGACAGGCATCACATTGTCATTGTTACGGCATCTGCTGCAAAGGGTCTGCTGATGGATAATGCAGTGCAGAGCTATGGCCTCCTCCACACCCTCCTCTTCCAGTTTTTTTTGAGCAAGTGCTACCAGTCCATTCTTTCTCCCTGTCATTGATGGGGCTCCATCGGTTGTTATTCCCACAAAACTCTTCCATGGCAAACCGGCATTCTCAATGGCATGACACAGCTGGTTAACTAGCTTCGACTGCTGCTTCATTCTCTTTGGTTGCTTTCTTAAAGAAATCTTGTTGCCTCATTAGACGTGTTTTAAGACTGGCAGCCTGGTTGACTCTCTCATCTCCCTAGTATTTTTCGTACTCCTCAGCATGTCTAGTTGTGTAATGACGTCTCAAATTGTATTCCTTGTGCACTGCAACTTTTTCAGTGCAAATAAGACATGTTGGGGCGCCCCTGTGCTCAACAAAGAAATATTGCACTTCCCACTTTTCCTGAAATTGTCTGTGCTCATCACCGACCTTTCTCTTCACTGCAAGCTTTGAAAAAGACATCTTTGGGGCTCTGTAATACTTGGAGTCAGTCTCGGGTTTAACTTCAACTCTCAACTATCTGTGTAAGCTGAGGCGCATGCGGACTTTCGGTCCGGTGGAGTCCAGCATGTCCTGAGGAGCTGTCATACCCATGTTCAGATAAAGAGGACAAGACATGAAACTCCGCTCCGTTTATTATTCACCACGCAGTTCAAGCATGCGCAAGTCGGATACTTTAACAGACAGGAGCATTTTCTGAGCGATTCACTGTGTACAGTGTGAGCAGTAACTTTTGCCACGACTGAAAAAAAATCGCACAGTGTATACCCGGCTTTACTGTTACGTTTCAGTTTCACTCGCGACGCACCTACAATGAGTAGGTCGGAGTTCCTGAGAACAAACACACAGCAGCTCTGAGCGCGATCAGCCATGATGGAGATGGCTACAGACACAGACGAGGGCTGGATCACAGATTACAGCACCTCCTTCATTTCTGAGCTAAGAGCAGCGAGGACTGAGGGCGCCGAGCGGAGTGAGGGGCTTCACGACTTCTCCTCCGCAGCTGATTGGAGGAATTCATTAATGAGTGAGTGAGACACCGGACAGCCTGGCCGATGTCCCGCCCACCAGAGCCATATACCTAACCGTGATTGGTTCATTCAGCTCCGCACACAACAAGTGTCAATCATATCAATTTTGCGGGCCGCACTAACATTAATCTTTTGTGGTGGAAATTTCAGTTGAGATGTGAAATGAAGAATTCCTCAGTCCTGAGTTGTCCTAATGGGTCATTTAATAGAGCTCTGCAGAGGTTCACCTCCAGCCCGCATGGTAGGAGAGTGACAACCCAAGTTGTCACACAACAAGGTTTTTATACAGAAACATGAAAGACTAAGAACAGGAAAGGGGGAGACCAGATTGTTCCCAAGGATGAGCACACAACAACACAGACAAATGTCATTTAGATAACAACAAGATGCGTGGTCCTCTCTCATGATACAGAGGAAGGTCATAAGTTCACCAAATGATGAGGTTCACACCTAAGGACTTTACGACTTGTTTCTCTTGCTAATGGACTTGTTTGTCTTGCTAATGAACACCTCTGTTAGGCATGTCCCACAACATCAAAGACCCTCTACAACAATAGAAACATTTGCTTGTCTCCTGAATACATTCCTTAACCCCACAAGCAAACATTAATGATACATAGGAAAGAGTTAAAACAGTGCTTCTCAATAAATTTTCCATCACACTTTCATATTAAGACGGGCCGCAAATTATCGTCCCGGGGGCCGCGAGTCTGAGACCCCTGCTCTATGGTGATTGTGAACTAATGACACTGAAATATTAACACTTCAAAATTAACACTAGTCTTTCACTCTCATGTTAGAGCTGGTTTACACTGATGAGAGTCATAAATACTCTAGGTTGACTCTAAAATTTTGACACTGGGATTTTAACACTCCATTTTTTACTGTGCAGGAATCATGCAATGTCATCACTTTCAAGTTCAATACAATTCAGTCAGAAGAGCAGAAGTACCTGTACAGGCCTTTGTTGACAAGTGTACCTTATTCCTCAGTATGTTTATCTGTTGTGCACCTGGTGTTGGAAAGCACGGCCTGTTGACAGCGCTCATTGACACCTGTGGGAGGATTCACCGAGAGTCCCCTCAAGATGGGTACAGGAGGCAATGACCTCTGCTTGGGTTTCTGACCATGAGTCCCTCAAACACAGAAGCCCTTCCTCTCGTGACTAGATAGATTTTCACAAAAACAATTTGACCATCTTAGTGTCTGTTTGGCATATTGTCCTGTTTAATAGCCGTAACCTTTCATTCCTAATTAACTGCGTTGCTCATTTTACCGACCGGTTGCTAATATACACTGCTGTTCTCTGCTTGGCTCATAAATTACAGACATCATTTAAAAGTTTTTTTTTTCATTTTTCAGTTTCTTTATTTGGGCCCAGCCATGTTCCTGTGAGTCACAGCTTCTGTTACAGACACATCAGACAAACAAGTCGTTCAAATGAAATGATGTTGCAATTATGGCATGTGTGCGCATACAGTATGTGTCACTGATATGGCAGGGGTGTGCATGTCGTGCTCTGAGGTGCTGTGTCATTTCCTGTTCGTTGCACATGCCCATTCTATGTCTCCCCCTCTCTCTCTTCCTCCACTCACTCACACACACACAGACACACAGTGGTTGTGTTCACGTAATGATATGCCAGTGCTGCATGAATGGAGTAGAAGATGGAAAGAGAGAGAGCGGGGGGAGAGAGGGAGAGCGATAAAGGATGAAGGAAGCGGATTAGACAGAAGGGAGAATAGAGAAGTAGGCCAAAGGAAACCAACTTCAGCGTTCTTTGTTCAAAAATGCATTTCCACATTTTTTAGAAAGCAGGTGGACAGCTGTGGAGACTGCATGTGCTATTCCTGTTGCAGACTCACACATACTTAACGCACACGTATGTTCTATGAACTGTAAACAACATTCTTCTGTTTACCAACATTGTGCAGAACAGCAGCTCACACACTAAATGCACCAATGAATAAAAACCAGCACATGCCTCAGGAAAATGTGACATGGATTAGGCACTATTTTAATTTTAGTTACGTTATCACACACATTACAAATATGTTAGTGTATGGAATGTCACTCCCACTCTGTCCATTCACACATTTTATTTAGACAGTGGATCTATGTGCATCACTGAATGTGTGTGTGTGTGTGTGTGTGTGTGTGTGTGTTCGCTAAACTACTTTAGGTTAAATTCCAGCAGCTACAGAATGAATGTTGGCCCTTTGAATGACCTCTTTTATTACGCGTAAGAAACAACATAATCAACCCTAGCGCAGAATGCAAATATTTCTTTTGTGAGAATTGGTTTCATGCATGGTGCCAAAATAAGTTATTTTCAGTAGCAAAAATGTATGATGAATTATGGATAGCAACTGTAATAATTAATTATGATAAAGACATGCTAACTATTTCTATCTCAGAACAAATCCACTACAGTCCAGCACCTAATGCACAACAAAGTGTTCAACTGCTCCTTCAATGACTTCTGTCTCTCTCTCTCTTACACACACACACACACACACACACACTATCTCTGCTATTACTATTATATTTCTAAGTAATTTCTCTCACATGCACTCAGACATAATTATCTCTCTCTCTCTTTCTCTCGCTCCCTCACATCTGCAGACACACACCTGTGTTTATGGTCTCACTGACCTTATTATACTGCCTCTTGCTGCAGAAGAAAAGATTATGCTTTAAAAACAGAGGGAGAGCAGGCTGTGGAGTTAGAGAACAGCAGGTGATGACCTCTGGAACCCAAACCATTCGTTTATTTCTCAACACTTGACTCCACTAAACTGCATGGCAGTCTCATGTCTACGTGTGTTGGCTCCCTACTGAATATATTTCTCTGTGCTGCAAAACACTGCAGTTGTCTTTGAGATGACTGGCTTGCTTACAGTTTTTCTCAATTGTTAACACACAATTTCTGGTTCTTGAGATCCAACGACCTGCTTTACACTCCCACTGCCGTTCTAAAACACACTTGTTTCATCACACTACACACAATTCTCTGTATTTGGCACAATTTTCATGAAAATTTAAAAAAAAGGAACACACTGTCAGTCAAAATACTAAAGCTAAGTGCCGCCCCACACACCCTGACTCATCGCACAGGCAAACACCTTCCACACAGTTCTACAAGCAGCCATCAGAGCTTTGAAATAAAGGAGAGCTCTTCTGTTGTGGAGCATAAGGAGACAGAGGCAGAGGCGGAGGAGGGAACAGGGAAGAAACCTACGCTCTCTAGAACACTGCAGTACTGCATATCAATACAGTACTCTGAGTACAGTAGTGCAGTATTGCCTGTGGACTGTTCTGTAGGATTGTAACAGTAGGCCAAATATGTTTCAAATATTTGGGAAATGAATTCCTACTTTGTAGTCCGACACAGTATTTACAGTATTTTACAATTTGTGTTGCAGAACTGAAAGATTACCAACACAAGGTGGTCGGACACATCTTCTGTCTCCTGAACAGGAAACATGAGCCTAGAAAATACATTCAAAGACAAATACAACAGAGGAATGCACTGTGTATACTGAGAGTTACTGTATGTACACAGTGTAGTGTACATCCCAACCAACACAAAGCTGCACACACAGTGGTCTGCATACAAAACAACCAAACAATTTACTGTGTACAGTTACTATACTTGTCTGTGTATTTGCCGTAATGTTACAGCATTACTTTATTTCTAGGATCATGTTCATGATTTCAGTTTCCTGACAGACAGAATACATTCCAGGCCATCTACAGTCCTACATAATAGTTCACAGGCAATACTGTACTACTGCACTGAGTACTGTATTGATATGCAGTACTGCAATGTTCTAGTGAGAGTAGATTTCTTCCTTCTTCCTTTCCTAATGCTGGAGAAAAACACGTCTTCATTCATTGTAATGACTTAGGCCTTGATTTCTCCAGTAAGGTACACTTACTACAACCGGTACATACATAAATGTGTTGTAAAAAATTTGGAATATTATTTTTGTACTCAGAAATGTGTCTGTAGGAAGTGGAACTTATTGGACAGCAAAGGCCTAAGTCATTTTGATGAATGGTGTTTTCCATTGATCATAATGTTTTCCGCTGAGCGTGTCAGTGTTCAACTGGTTCATATGCTGGTCCGTGTGTCATTTTGAGAACACACAGACCAGCATATGAACCAGTTGAACACTGACACGTGTTGTATGTAAAGTTTCATTTTGCAGGAGAACTGAGGGGTTCTGCCTGTTGTGTGTGAATTTTTACATCTGCTCTGAGAACATGAGGCATGCTCTCAGAAAATGTGAAAACAATGGAGGAAAAAACTGTAATCTATTCTGAGTTTTTGCCACAGGTACTTTCAGATAATTTTCCTAAAATTTTCCATTTCCACCATGTGACTGAGACCCATTTTAAGCGTTATATAAACCACACCAAAACATTCTAATGTGCCCAATGGAAAAACTTGGCTGATGTAAACAATCAAACAAAAATAAAGGTCTGCTGTGTCTTTGAGTTTTCTCTTTCAGTCTTAACATGCTGTGACCCATTACACGTAGAACACACACACACACACACACACACATTGAAAGCTGTACTGTGTAATATTCTGCAGTACTCATTAACTGCTGAGACAAGCATTTCCATTGTTTCAATTATTGATGAAGCCCCCCCCCCCCCATGTTTTGGTGATAGAAGAAAAAAAAAATGAACCCTGCAACAGAATCTTAAGGCAAAACACTATGCATTCTTTGAGACTATTGAGATATTGAGACACAATTTTCACACGAATGATAAGAGGAAGTCAGATTTGCATGACTTTGGAGGATACAGTGTCTTAATGTGCAGTGTGGTGACCTATGAAATGTCTTTCTTCAAAAATATTTGTCCTGTAAAATTTGCATCACCATGATTCTTTTTTGGAAAAAAAAAAAAAAAAAAAAAAAAACATTGGATGTCTCCTTCACTGAGGCCTCATGTATTTCCATTGCATGAATTATATAAACATACATTATGGCGCAACTGTGTAATACAATACATTTCCCTGGCAGTTAAATATGAAACATGTAACCTGGATTTGTTAATTTGATAAGTACAAATACCTTATACATTTGTTTTAATTTCACAAACAGGCCATTTCTCTAACTATGCGTTGTTCAAGACCTCTCTGGCTGTACTGCATGTCAGCAAACAGATGTAAGTTCATCACAGCCTTTACAGCAGCAGAGTATATTCTTGAATGTCTCTCCTGCCAAATTATTTGATTTGTTTTAATTCACAGGAATGTTTATCTTTTTCCATGATAATATATGACTTGGCACAAAGTGGTCGGCTGTGGCTGAGGCAGAGAGTGGTCATCCTCTAATGCAGTGGTCCCCAACCTTTTCTGTACCATGGCCCAGTTTAATGTCTGACAATATTTTCACGGCCCAATCTAAAGGTGTAGCAGATAAAAACGGGCTTGGTGCGTGGGAATCGCCGGTAGTGATAAATCCATATTTTAAAAAGGATTCCTGATACTGCCTGTTGGGAGCTTTCCCTTTTTTAGCAGGTGTCGGTTCCTCTTCCGTCCCTTCATTTGACCGTTTCCCCTTTGCAAAATTTTTTTCTTGTTGTTCATTTTGTTAGCTTGGGATTTAATTTAGCGGGATATATCACGTGACTTATGGTGTCGTCAAGCGAGACGGATGTAACAGAGAGAATCCGGCCACTTTTCAAAATAAAACGTCATTAAGACTCGAAAAATAAATCAAACAAATTATGTGAAAAAACAAAATAATGGAAATAATTTTTTCTTTCTGTGCGGCCCAGTACTAAATGACCCACGGCCCACGGGTTGGGGATCAATGCTCTAATGGATGGATGGCAAACTGTACTGTAAAGCACTGTGAGTGGTCATCAATACTGGAAGAACAATATAGAAATGCAATCCATTTGGTCCAAGGGATGGAGGAATGGAGATGACTCAATGCATCCAGTGCATCAATAGCAATAACATGCATTTACCAATGCATCTACTGCACTTTGTAACTGGGGTGAAGTAAAGGAGGTAAAAACTGGTGCTTAGCAGGCACCAACTATGTCAGGAGCCGGGGGGCGGGGTTATCGTGCTGATTGTGCCGTGGTTGAAATCCGCTATCAAATGAGTCGTCTGTTAGAGTTTCTCATTCAACTGTAAACCTGAAATGAGTGGAAACTGAAGCAGCAGTGGTTGGAGGAGGAGACCCTGCAGGAGACGGCTCCAGCAGGATAACTGTGAAGTGTTCAGCAGCTCCTGAATAAAAAGTTAAAAAAGGAGTTCAGGGGCGGCTACTGATACAGTGACAGTACTTATGCAGTTTTGCGGTGATGTGACGTGATTAGAACCAACCCAGCACTAGCACCAAACTAGTACCTGGTTCTTTTGGTAGAAAAGCCCTATCATTTATGTACATAGACCAGACAGACCAGTTATCTCACCAGCAGAGCGGATAAACCTGTGACTAAAGCTGTCCTCTCTGGCACCAATGACGTCACCAGTACTTCCTCTGCTCTAGAAGAGTTTTATGTGCCGTTCATAGACAAGTTTGTTTGCTGGTGTCAGTCCAAGGAATGAGAAACTTTGGACCGTTTCAAGTGTTTCATTGTTCTGACTTGTCTTTCTTATTACCGTGCTATTGTAAGATTAAATGCATGAAGCAAAACAGGGGTGGGGGAGTGATAGACTCCACAACCTCATTATGTCTGTGGGCATTTAACTCCTTTTGATGATTTAGCAAGAAGAGGGGATGGATGAGAAGGAGGGGTGGAGGAAATGTGTTTTCTCCTCTCTCCATGACACCATTTCAATCCTCCGCTCACACATCTCACACACTCCCCACTCTCCCCATGACAGAGAGGAGAGAGAGAGAAGAAAGAGAAGTGAGTCTTTAATTTAGAGGGATCCTGAATGCGTGAAATCCTTTATGCTATCTGGGTCACAGTGAGCCTTACAGGCTGAAGAATTACACACACACACACACACGCACTGCAAAACCTCATGGTTTTCATTTTGTGGGTTCCTTATTCTTTTACATATTTATGGTATATCATGTGTTCATACTAACTCAGCTCTTGGTGTGGTATCCTCCAGTGGAGACAGTCCAGGAGACGTTTGGCTCCATGTGGAGCTTCCACTAGGTCCTGCGGAGGAAGTCAGATGCTTCCGTCCACGATTTTGTTTTGTTTTTTCTCACTACGTCAAAGCTCATGATTGAGGTTGGGGGTCACAATGTATCCTGAACTTTAACATGAGAAAAATATCCTCTAACGTTACCATGTGACTTTAGAAGAGACATGCTACTCTAGACAAAGCAATCCACCACTTTAGATTAATGCAATGGTACAACACTGGTGGCGGCCAAGACCCAGCAGAAATGGTTTTGACTTCCTGATGAGAATATAGACGCAGATTTGATGGGGGGAAGGTGTGCACTTGTGCGCTGACCCTGAACCATGCTTGAGAATTCTCTGGAGATGGGAAAATGACGACGAAGACATGAGAAGGTGAACTGAATATTTCTCCACTTCATCACTTTAAGGGTTTTAATAATGTGTTCTAACACTGTGTGTGTATCACTAAGTACGAGTCGCTGCAGTGAACCTGACTGTGCTATCAGACGCACAGAGGGCACTGGAGATAAATCATGAAAAAAAAAAAAATTGATTATTCACTTTTAGACCTCTATTTCTAAATAATATTCCGGAGTGGGAGACAGGCTCCAACTGATGTGTTGCTCCAGATATGTAAATGAATTGTATAATCCTGCAGTTTTGGCTGTTCCCTTGCTGTCTGATGCTGTAAAGCAGTTTTTTAAAATAATATTTTCTGAATGTAGATGTTCTATTATCAGTGGATACTTTATTAGTGTCATCAGTGCTGTCCCATTAAATCAACTCATTTACACATACCTCAGCGTCGGTGTGTTTTCCTGCCTTGCTGTGATTCACAGTGAAAGCCCATTGCTGAGCATGAGCATTTCATTTTCACAAGTTGCTCTGCACTGACCATTTGTGGTTAAAAGTGGGCAGGATATGAGGCAGCTCCAGGTGGACTGTGAGTTGCTTCCAGGTTTGCGTTCGCGATGAATTCTTTCAGCTTTTGTGTGCACTTACATTTTCAGTGTGAATGCTTGGCACTGTTGTTTTAATAAGGACCTGGTGTCTTGGCAGAAGATAGTTCTAGGTACATCCTGACAAGCTCGCCTGGACTTTGTTGTTGTGGTTGTGATCCATCTTAAATACGCAGTATACTATATTGATTAGGGATGCCATCAATGGCATAACTACTGTTATTGCTCGGACATTTTCGTCCTGCTACTCCTCCCAGAGATTTTGTCGTAGAAACACAGGACCAAAAAATAAACATGTGGAATTATGTTGAATGCTGTGACTTTTGAACAATATCTCACTCAGAAATTGCGGAAACTAAAAAAATAAAATGAATCAAAGAGTTAATGTTTGCCCAAAGAGAGCGAGTGCAGTTCAAAGGTTTAAAGATGATGTGTGTCCCTCCCACCCACAAGCACTGCCTTCTGTACAGTGACCGTAATGTACTTTCATTTGATTTGCTCTAGTCCTGTGTTCACTTGAACAACATTCTTAAAATTCATATGAGCTGAATGAGGAGGAGCGAAGATGACAGTGCACCAAGGAAGTGTCCCATTTCACTTTCCTAATGTTTGTGCAGTAACAGTGCTTATAGTGCAACTGTGCATAGACCCGATGTGCACACAGGGGGAGGCATGGACTGTCACTGTAATACACACTCTCCATGCCATGATGTTATGGCAACTCTGGCCTTGAGTTTTATTCTAAATCTGTGATGAATCTTGGTCAAATCATATTTATTCTCACACCACAAAGCATATACATAACAACAACAACAACAATAATAAAATAATTCACTTCACATGTCAATATGCTGCATTTTTATTCAAATTCAATCACTTTGTGATGTAGAACACCCCTGGACACTATACAGAAGCAAAGAGAGGGTTGAAAAAAGAAAAAGACTTCTCCACAAATGGAAAACAAATCTAATTGCTGAGATAGATGGACAAAGAGAGGCTGAGCAAATCAATAAGATATTTTACTAATTTGGAACTGTGGGGAAAAAAAAAATCAATATGTTGCAGTCAATGTTAATAATGTAGTGGGCCACCACAGAACAATTAATGTAGAGGAAACAAAAAAAAAAAAAAAGTATAGCAGGTGAGGATGTCAGCGGAGTAGCCGGGCCTTCAGTGAATTGGGGTCTGCTGATTCATTAACATGTGTGTTGTGACTGAATAGATTTAACAAGCTGCAGCATATGCAGAATCAATCATACAGTGTAGCGTGTAGGCTAATTAACCATTTAAACCACATGTTCAAACGTTATATTTTTCATCAATAGTCTGTAGAAATGATGTGTTATGGTTCATAATGTGTCATTAACACATTGTTCTGGACCCAGGTGATCATTAATTTTGAGATCTGGAAAAAGTTTGTGTGTGAGAGAGAGATAGTACAGGGGAGACTAATGCATTGTGGGACAAGTGTTTTGGATTGACTCTAAGGGTATTAACAAACTGACCCTTGCAGCGTTTTCGTCCTAATAGCAATAATCCAGCAATGATCATTTTGCCCAAAATGCTTTGTAATGCAACGCCTGTACAAGACATTTGATGTGAGTGCTTTTGCCATTGTCGTTTCATCATGTAAAGTTGCTTTAGATTTTGATTGACCTCTACAGTGTATCGAGTGTGTTGGGATATTTGCGGGATATTTGCAGCTTATTCCCAGCAATGCAGACCTCAATGCAATATTTTTCTTTTTTCGTACAATATGAGGTTTTATTGAAATAGCAGCATTCAGTGCGACTTTGGTCAGAAGTGGATTTATGAAAGTGTTACCAGATTCAACATGGAAATATTTGCTGATAAACAGTGTCACTCAGACGACAGATAATTTAGTGCATCTGAGATCATCATCAGATGTTAACAACAGATGTTCGATGACATTAAATGACATCCTTTCATAGAAGTCGTGGGTAGTGTCGTTTGATGATTAAATTTCATCCTGTCAATCATGTTCTCAAATGCATTCCAGCAGAATGCACATGGGGATGATGTGTGGGTCTGTGTTTATGTCAGGTGACTGATTGGAGAGCACTTGAACAAAATTGAATTGAATTTGATTTCAATGACACAACACAGCAGTTTTAATCTCATTTAAAAGAACAGTGTATACGTGTCAGTTGATTGTCTGTTGCAGAGAGAGAGAGAGAGAGAGAGAGAGAGATCTATCTATAGAGCACGTTTGTAAGTGAGCACATGGGGGAAATCACAGAGATGGATTACTCTCATGGGTGTATTGACATATCTCATGGCTGAACAAATGGCACAGTTGAGTTGTGTTCACTGACATCGATCTGAAAATTGTTTAACATTTCATACATGGCCTCACCTTGGTTAGACTAGACTAGAACACAGGCATATGACTGTTCGGTCTTTGTCTCCCTCATACACAGTTATAGTCCAGCTGCGCCTACAGATGGTTGTATTGACAGTCTATTAATAATGTTGAAGACAGTGGTAATTATCTGAGTGATATCATTATGGTGTTAATGTGTGCATGGTAATAATGATAATGCTGATTCCTGTTCCTGAGGACTGCAATGTAGTACTAATGACTCTCTTAGCAAGACAGTATTACACAGATCCTGCAGCATTGTGACTCTAATATGTCCTATGTACATTCAAAGCTGATAAATAATATTATATTACTTAATTCAAATCATGCTAAAGATCCATGAAACCCACACTCGTGCATGGAGAAATAAGTTTAAATATCAGCCATTCATCTTCAACCGTTTGTCCATCACTGGGTCGCAGGGGTTGCTGGAGCCAATCCCAGGTTCATCGCGAGACGGACAACCATTCACACCTATCGAACCCAGGACCTTCTTATTGTGAGGCAGTGGTGCTAACAACTGCTCCACTGTGCTGCCATGAGTTAAGTCAAAAAACATTTTAAAAGCAATATCAGAATATTTGTAGTTGAAGCTGGTATTTTGCAGTTTGATTGTTGATAGCAACCCTCACCTCAATATCTTCTGAAAGAAGAATAATATGACTTCACAATTAGAATAACAACAACAACTGTATCACACCCTCTCTCTCAAACACACACACACAATACTCGCTATACATAGATGCACTGTATGAATGGGTGAGTGACCTCACTGTAAAGCACTGAGTGGTTGTCAAGATGAGAAAAAAATAAAATCTCTCTAAAAATAAATGTACCTTTAAACAGTATCTTCATATATCCTGTCTAACTCTGTTATTCCTGTACATGCCTGCTGACACACTGGAATCACAGGACAGGACTCACCAGTATAAGAATTCAAATCAATCATTGTGACTCAAAAGTGTAAAGTTAAACAAGATTATTTGTTATTACCCAGTCTTGTACCTGTCCCATCAAGTTAGTAAAAGCGTATTTAATCTGAATGCATTTTAAAATCATGTGAAAGAACATAAGTATAGAGAGGAGTTCAGCCTATTCTGTTTTCAGGTACCATGACATGAAGTCAGTACGTTAGTTTTCTTTTTTTTTTTTTTTCTTTTTTAAGCTGTCCAGCAATTGGGCATTAAGTATTGGAAGCCTTGATGGGGCATCGTGCCTGACAGCTTTTTTTTTTTTTGCTCTAACAGGTGGAGTATAGACAAAAGTGCCTCCTTCCTGTTATTTCAAACTTTATTAGGGGGTTGTGTTCTATGATGGTGCGCATGAACTGTGAGCGAGGAGTTCGGGCCGGACAGAGCGCAGGGAGTGGCTAGTAAGAGAGACAAAGACAGCGGGGGTTGGGGGAGTTAGGCGGGTGGAGAGATTTTTTTGATTTTTACAAAAACACTTTATTTAAAAAATACTCAATTTGATACAAAAATACATTAGAGTGTTAATGTAATAAATAATTTTTAAAAAGCAATATTATTATTATTAATCAATCAGATAAAAAGCGAGGAAAAGACAGCTGTTCCTCGTTAACGGTCCAGAGTATGTTTTTAAAACACCAGCAATTTTTAAAAGACTCAAGATCAGACATATGTTAATAAAAAATGAACTCGAGTCTGAATCTGATCCGGAGGTTCGTTACCCATATTGCCTTTGCTTCCTGGCCTTCTCTGTTCTCTACCCTGTTTTTCCTGCTGACATAGATGGCCAGTTTTGCTTCACCTGATATAAAATTTAAGAGCTGCCACTTCTCTTTTTTTGTCTTATTGTAGCCAGCTCCCATGATAAAAATCTGCTCGGTGAAAATGACGTTAAAAAGACTAAAAACCGTGGATAAAAGACAGAAGAGACTTGTGAGTCGCTTACACTCAATAAAAATGTGGAAAACAGTCTCACGTGTGCCGCAGAAAGGACAATTGTTATTTATAGTAGGGTCAAGGATAGAGATGAAGGCGTTGGAAGCAACGGCACCGTGTAAAACTCTCCACTGGAGGTCTCCTGTGCGCTTTTTAAGAGGTGGTTTGTATAAAATTCGCCACTGCGGGCGTGGTCCACGTTCCCCCCACTTGCGTGTCCACATAGTGGGGGGCCTGTCACTCAGTCCGGCCTGGTGGATGCTCTTTACAAAGTTTCGGTAAAGAGTCTTTTTATCTCCTTTATGTAAAGTTAGATTTTTTCCATTTATTACATTGAGTAGGGGGCCGATCCTTTCTCCCAACCCTGGGCTCAAGATGATCTCTGGATAAGGGTCTGCAGCCTCAGGAGCACGTTTTTCTTCCTCATAATCTTTTAGGAGACTCTTCTCCTTCTCCGTTAGCCTCTGGGTCCAGAGGTCTTGGACCCTCTGGGCCACACGGGTAGACTGCAGCCCCAGTAGTAAACCCAGGGCCTGGGCGTTGTTTAATGCTGGCCCCACTGCATCCACCAGCTGCTGTAGGGTCAGAGTCCCAGACCGCGTCAGCGCTGCCATCAATCCAGGCGTTGTGTTGTCACTGACGTCTAGTCGGGCTCCATTAATTAGTGGTTCTCTGATCTCCCTCAGGAACTGATCATTAACGTTGTAGTCAGTCCCCTTGAGCTCCCTGCCGTGGCGCTTAGCCAGTTCCTTCTGCTTGAAGTGTTCGAATTTCACGACGATTCATCTCGGGCGCCTGCTGTCCAGTTTCTTCGCGCCCAGCTGATGCGCGCGGTCGAAGGCGATGCTCCTCGCGATCTCTGGTGGAAGCTTCAGCTGGTGTTGGATGAATTCCTTCACCGTGGATCGAGTCTCTCGAAGCACTCGTCGATGTAGTCCTCCAGCTCTTCCAGGTTTGAGCTGTCGGTTCCACTTTAAATCAGATTTTTTAAGGTTCTGGTTAATGTCAATAGGCGGAGTGTTTTAATCTTGTTTTTGTTTATCTATGTGCGTGCCGCCATCTTGGATTTACATCCGTCTTGCAGAGTCTCACGCAGTCTCACGACACATCCACGCCTCCACCCGACACCTGAGATCTCCCACCCCTCTCCTCTCAGCGTGTACCCAAAGTAAGAACTGAGGTCGGAAGGCCAAAGTCGTGTTTTGAACCAGGCTGTAAACAGATTTAATTCTCCTCTGAAATCGGGCATTTTAACATGGGAGTCAATGGGGACTTTAGTTCTTGGATTTCTTGGCCCAGTGAATTGCGGCTTTTAGCACATATCTCCCATACAAATCAGGGACAGCGCCCCCTGTGGGCCAGATGCTAATGGGACTCACCTGTTTTTATCCACTTCCTGCCTACATTACAATAATCTAGTTAGTACTTCCACTGCCGTTATTAAAGAAAGAGGGACATGGTACATTGTGCCATGATGCCTATTTTCAGGTGTTGCCAAAGGATGATAAATGTTGAGTGCATGAAGCTGAGCTGGTCTGGAAGCTTAGGCCAAACTGCAGTTCATGGATCACTTGTCTTGCTCTGGTAAGGAAGTGGCTTGACTGACTCCAATAAGATCTTTTGATTTGACTTCATATTTTTGCTTTGACTTCAAACTCCTGTAGGTTTTTGTAATTATTTTGTAAGTATGATTAATTAGTGCCACTTAGGTCAGCGAAATCTGAAATGAATTAAAATAATCATTTTACCAGGAAGACATGAATCACCCCTTGACTGCTGCTATCTTAAAAGTCGGAAATTCTGAAGACCAGCTGCTCTCACAGGAAATGTGAGTGAAGTCATTTTGTTCAGTCTCCCCTGAAGCTCACATTTGTGCAGTTCAGCTTGACTTATAGTATGATACATGTAATGTGTTATAATATAAGTTACGATTGTAACTATTGATTTGCCTCTCCTGGCCTTTTTAAAAAATATTTGTTGTAAATATATTGTTATTTTGTTTCTGGGAGGCATTTTGAGTCTTTCTGAGGGATTGGCTATGAGACAATGTAGAATTTGAAAATATGAAACCATTCCAATAAAGTGTGATTGATTGATTGATTGGCATTTTGTTTGCTGACAGATCTAAATATACAGGCTAAATTACAGCTGCAGCCCTGAGTGTAGGTGTATCACTGAGCTGTATCTATACTATCCACCTATCAATGATTGCCCCCGCCATGTGGTTTTATCCCTCTCTGTCTCTGTCTCTCTCTTTCTGTCTCACACACACACACATCAGCATGGAGAGACAAACATACCCACACACCAGCAGGCAATTTCTAATATCTTGTAAATCTGCTGACATGACAAAATTCTAATTTGATGTTGTTGTGGTCTTTGAATAATGGCTCTGGGGCTGCTGCTGTACATCCTCTGCAGCTTCCCAAACTGCTTTCATTTCGCCCTTTACCTGTCTTATCTGTTATTTTTTGATTGTAACATTCTTCCTTTAGTTATCGCTGTACGTGCCTTTTTGCAGAGACAATCTTTCTCTCTGCCCTTCTCTCGCCCAACTCACTGATCATGTAAAACCTTCCAAATTATTAAAGTAAATGAGTAAATTTACTAAATGTATTAAGAACCAATGTTGATTGTTGAAATCAATCATGCAGGACAATATGAAGAGGACAAAATTGGTTCCATATCCCCAGCCCAGAATCTGTGTATGTCCAGGATTTAATGATTAATTAAATAACATTTATATATTCATTATATGCACAAAATAATATAAAGTCCTGTTTATTCCCAGCAGCTCTTCATTTATATATTATATATATATATATATGTATACATACACACTGGCAATTTTCTAATTTTATTTGTGTACTGTATTTGTGTTCCACCTATGACACTGCTCATGGAAAATTGTAAACAAACTGGACAGTTAGTCATTTACAGTGATAATAACTTCTTTTGAGATTGTAACGTTTCATCCAATGTTGGTTTAAACCTGTCTCATGGTGCAGTGATCTAACGGAACATGAAATATCATTTGAAAATAAAGCCTGACTGGCCTCTTGCAGACTAGTATGAAGCTGTACATTCAGAAAACACCATTTTCATAACATGTAGGCCCACAGCACGGCCCTTCAACAAAGCTATTCTTCTGTCCATGGGGGCTGAAATGGCCGTGCCTTGGATCTTCTAGCTAGCAGTGGTGCATAGTCTGTAGTGCGTTACAGACTCCTAGCAACTGGAAGGTGTTAACATCAATCAAGCTCCATAATACAGGCTGCATGACAGCAAAAATTTATTTAAAAAGAAATGGCCTGTGTGCCAATGATTACATTGAGGTTGCTGACCCCTGATGTAGATTAAATACCCAGCTGTCAGGGCTCCTTCAGCCGATCATAGAGAAATGGCGATACTGCGGCTGTGGCTGAGGGGGAGAGTGGTCGTCCTCCGAAGGTCAGTGCATCCCCAATCTTCCCCATCTGTGTACCAAAGTGTCCTTGGGCAAGATGCTAACCCAAAATGATCTCTTGTAGACCTAGAAGTGTTGCTTATAGATGTGCTTTGAGTGGTCGTCAAGAGAAGAGATATATAAATACCAACAATTTAAACCATAAGTGAGCTTTATTCATCCAATATGTTTCATCATTCAAACCGGATATTTTCTGAAGCAGTCAAAACTATATCCATACACAAAAAGTGCTCTCTATTTCTGTCCTGATGGCAGTGATGGAGAGTGCTGTCCTTCTATTTGTTCTTAACTCAATGGGCTTCAAATCATTGCCTTTATCAATCAGAGATGGCTTGAAACATTATTTAACATTATCCATCTGTGAGTCTGTATTTATGCTTCTTTTTTGTCAGTCTGTAGCAGCCCAAACCTGCTCCTATGCACACTGTGCAGATATTAATGTGCTAAAACTGACCTCATTTGTCTGGCTGTTTGGACCCATGAGTAGAGCACAGACACAGGCAGCACTGGGCAAACAGGTAATGAACTCTAAATAGGCTGGGCTGAGGATGGGAAATTAATGATAGGTGACATGGAGATGATTAGAGCACAACAGCGGGCTGGAAGACTGGTGCTCTGCTTTGGTCAGGGTTCATAGAAGAAACAAAAAACAACATTCAAATAACGCTTGATCGAATCTACAGTTTTTGTACCACAAAGACAAATGAATGAGTGAGACAGATCTGTGTGTTTGTGTGTGTGTGTGTCTATGTGTATGTTCAAAGGCAACTGATGTGAAAACAGATGGAGATGGAGAGCCACTCCAGCTTTTTCAACCCACACACACACACACACACACACACACACACACACACACACACACACTTCACATATTCCATGGACTTTCTCTAATCTTAACCATAACTAACATAACCTCAGCCTGACATGACCTTCATAGAATTGCATTTCATCACCTGTAAATTGAGTGATGATATAAAGTCCTCATAATGCGTTAACTGATTAAGGGCCTCACAACATTGCTACTACCCAAGTCACTCTCTCTCTCACACACACACACACACACACAGGTGCACACAGAAGTCTCAATGAATATTAATTGGGATTGTGCTGGGTCTACACATTCTCCTTCCCCACTAACTTGCTACATGGGTGAACCTGATTAAAGCCAATCATTTACATAATTAACATATGGTTCTAGGCCTTCCTTTAATATGCTGATCATCCCGGCACACACACACACACACACACACACACGCAAGGGAAATGAAAGAGTAGTGATGTATGCAGCCAACAACAGTGTTGTCCTCTACTCATTACTGCAACTGTAGGGATATCATTTGTATCAGTGCACTGTCGTTAGGCATGCTTATTCTCTTAACTCTTATCTGAAAGCTTGAGAATGATGGTGTAGTCTCTCTTAAGGGGTTCCCTGAATCCATGTCTGTTTGTGTTTGTATGTTTGCAAGGTATCCATTGAGCTGCAGGGATATCAGCTAACTGTAACGTCCCTGAGGTGGGCACTCTGTTTTTACCTCCACTAATGAGCACACGTTTTGACCCAATTGTTGGTTTGCAGTTTTTTGGTTGGCAGCAATATTTAAAACCTACTGTGCAGTGGTTAGCACAGCTGCCTCACAATAAGAAGGTCCTGGGTTCAATGGTTGTCCAGAGTGAACTACACTAAAAAAACAACAACAATGAACCTGTCTCACTGCTATCGTCTCATCTTGGGTCTCTACTTCCTCACATGCACACACCCTTACCCTGGCTTCAGCATCCAACCACATACCTGATCACATCATCTCTGTTTCAAGAGAGCAGTATCAAGTGCTGTAGTCTTGTTTAAATGTTGTTGTTGTGTAATCTTAATTTAATCTTTCTGGTCTGGCAAATCCACAGACGTACTACTAGAGGAGCCCTACAACTTATCTGTTCAGCTATTCCGACATCTCCCAAAACTTCATTCTAGAAAATATAAAACCCTCAATACACCTTTTAAGATCAGTATCCTTAGTCTGAGATAACACTCATTAATCAATGGGACATTTATATTGATTTTATCAGACCCAGACAAAACACCTGCGGTCACAGCTCCAGTTTTCAGATGCAGTTGGGAAAGATGAGTCACCTCAGGTCATTAAACAACAATCATCCTACAGGCCTACAGGCCCAGTCATGACTGCACGTGACTGAACAGTATTAGTGTGGCTTCATCATCAGTCCCAAGGGAAGTCATTTCACAGATTATTAGCAATGTAATTTTAATCATCCTTGCATTACAAGATCCGAAGTAACAATGATCAGAACAACAACAACACATCATTCATCAGCTGCACCAGGGTTTTCTCCAACACAATCACTACTTATTATCTCTCTTACAATATTACATTTAAAATGGCCTGTACTATACAGCAGGATTAGTGGTTAACAGGATAACTTCAGGTTTTAGTTTTCAGTCCCACAAAGCTTGTTCTTCTTGTCATGGAATATCACCATGGTTAATTATACTGACTGCCTCCTCCAGAACAGGTCGAGTGCAGTGTGTTTTTTATTGTCCCTCAGGACAAAAGTATTCTGCCTAGTGTACTCTAAACATGAAAATCAGCCTTTTCGGTTATTTTCATTATTCTCCATAGTGTGGTTAAACATTAACTAATATGCATTCTCTGTCACGCGTCATTTATGTTAGTCAGGTTAGTCTGTTTTGTGTCCTTTTCCTGTTCTCTTTCATAATATTTTGTTTGTTGTCTCACTATGGGATGCACGCCCCGCTGCAGACCTCAGAAGCATTAATCTCATTCCGCCAATCCTGATTGGCTGGTGAAACGTGTCCGTCCGCCACAAGTAGTCCCACCTACCTTAAGTACCTCACGCGGACAGCACCACCCCATTCAAACATCTCTTCTCACTCGGAGCATATCTCGCGTCCAGAGCTAGCTAGCTTAACTGTCCACAGACAGATCTTTTGCTAGCTTCCGTCGCCGGGCGCTACTATCTTTGGTCTTTTGCTTCGCCGGTCACACCAGATCGGTTTCAGTACTTTCCCGCCCCTCCACGGCTCGGTTAGCACTGCCCTCGGCGCCTCACCACGGCTTGTCGAGCACCGAGTGTTAGCACTCCAGCTAACTCCCGGTCTTATTTCACGGAGTTAACACACCAGTTAACCGCCCCCAAACTCCCTACTTGCACACCAGCACGTGCGGGATGGAGGCTAAAATCCCTCACACCAGAGGGCTCGGAGATACCAGGGCCTGCCCCTGTCGCTGTGGGAACAAGATCTCGGGCAAGGACTCACACCAGGTCTGCTCCACCTGCCTGGGGCTGCAACATGCCTGGCTGGCGATCGACGTCCCTGGCTCGTGCCAACACTGCGCGGTGTTCACGATCAAGAGTCTCCGCAGATGGCTAGCACGCCAAGCTAGCATGTCTGGACTTGACCCCATTATCCCTCCGAGCGACGCCGCCGTCGAGGATGGAGAGGATATGGCGGTCTCTGCGGTGGCGAGGCCGGAGGCTAACGTCAGCTGGGGCTCGCAGCTTGACTTAGCCACGGATCCCCCGCTAGTGGAAGACGTCCTGGAATTGGACTATGGGGACGATGAAGATGGTGCCTCCGAACTCCTCATATCAGAGGACGAGGAGGAGGACGACGCCTTCATCAGTCCAACCCGGGCTGCGCAGCCCGCGGTCTCCGTCACCTCGCGGGATGAGGAGGGATTCGGCACACCAGCCTCTCCCCTCCACGGCTTGGAGATGCTCGACGTGTGCAAACGCACGGCTGCTCGGCTGAACATCCGGTGGCCCACCGTCATAGCTGAGACCACCAGATCCCGCTACGAGGGGAAGAAATTGCCCCTGGCAAGGAGTGCGACGAAGCAACTTCTGCCCGTCTTCCCGGAGTTGCTAGATGAGGTTGCGGGCTCGTGGAGAGAGTGCCCTTTCAGCAGCAGGGGCCCGATTCCCGGAGCCTCTTCCCTCGACTGCGAGGCGATGGAGAGCCTGGGTCTGCTCCGCATGCCTCCGATGGAACCACTGGTCGCGGCACATCTTCACCCGAAGAAGCCGTCAGCGGTGTCCTCCCGGAGCCCCAGCTTGCCGTCCAAGTCGGACCGTCTCCAGTCAGCTCTCGCTGAGAAGACGTACAAGGCAGCTGCGCTTTCGGCCAGAGCGCTCAATGTCCTCTCCCTGCTCACGGCTTACCAGGCTGAGTTGTGTGAGGATTTCGCTCAAACTCAGGACCCAGCAACGTGGGAGGAAGAAATTGTTTCGCTGTTAAACAAAAGAGCAATTTCTGTCGTCCCTCCCGCACACTGTCAGAGCGGTTTCTACTCCAGGTATTTTCTGGTCCCCAAACGGGGGGGGAGCGGTATTCGCCCTATCCTGGATTTGCGGGCTCTGAACAAATATCTCATGAAATACTTACGCACGCATCCCTGATACGTCTCGTGCGACAGAACTATTGGTTCACTTCTGTCGATCTGAGAGACGCATATATCCCGATCTATCTTCCCCACAGAAAGTATCTGAGGTTCGCTTTCCAGGAGCTCTGCTACGAGTACCGCGTGCTCCCTTTCGGCCTCTCCTTGAGCCCGAGGGTGTTTGTGCGGTGCACGGAGGCAGCAATTACCCCGCTGAGACAGCGGGGCATCTGCCTGGCCACCTATCTGGACGACTGGCTGCTGTTGGCACAGTCAGAGCGGGAGGCCAGAGCGCACACGCGTGTTCTCACACAGCACCTATTCGACCTGGGCTTTTTGATAAACGCAGTGAAGAGCAGACTGTCCCCCACACAGAATATAATCTTTCTGGGATTATCTCTGGACTTGGTGGCGTTCACAGCGCGCCTCTCGGCGGAGCGGGTGAAAACGTTCAGGACATGCCTCTCACTCTTTCTTCCAGGCAAATCTGTTCCATTCAAATTATGTCTTCAATTACTCGGACTGATGGCATCCGCCATCCTCGTGGTTCGCCTCGGTCGCCTCCACATGAAAGAATTCCAGCTGTGGGTGGCTCCCGTCGGTTACACATGCTAGCACGCAGACTGATCCTGTGGAGCTGCGGCCGTCTCCTCTCCTTGAGAGCGACGCACGTACCGGGCGCTCTGAACAAAGGCGTGGACCTGTTGTCCAGGGGCGCACCGGTGTACAGGGAATGGGCTCTGCATCCGGAGATTGTGTAACGGATTTGGGCCCGGTACGGTCGTGCCACGGTGGATCTGTTCGTGGGAAGGGAAAATGCGCGGTGCACGCTGTTTTACTCTCTGGGCAGCGCGGATACTCCCCTCGGCGTAGACGCGCTAGCGCACGCCTGGCCGCACAAGCTTCTGTACACGTTCCCTCCCTTGGCCCTGATCCCCCCCACTCTGTCCAGAGTGAGGGAGCACGGTCACGCGCTGGTTCTGATCGCACCGCTTTGGCCCGCGATGCACTGGCTGGTGGAGATATATCAGTTACTCTGCGCCTGGCGCTGTGGGCTTGGCCCCTGAGTGGCTCAGTTTGTTGGCTGTGGGATTGTCACAGCGTGTGATTTCCACTATACAAAGTGCTCGAGCTTCCTCCACTAGGTCCTTGTATGACTGTAAGTGGAGAGTGTTTGAGGAGTGGTGTCACAGAAACGGTCACGCCTCTCTTCAGTGTCCGGTTAGTGTGATACTGTCATTCTTGCAGGACCTGATTGACAGAGGAAAGGCTTTCTCCACGATTAAAGTGTACTTGGCAGCGATTGTCGCCTGTCACGTGGGGTTTGGAGAGCAAACAGCAAGCCAGCACCCGCTGGTTTGCCGCTTCATGAAGGGAGCATGCAGGCTTCTCCCCGTGTCCAGACCACTGGTACCACCGTGGGATCTGGCCGTGGTCCTGGAAGGGCTTAAGGGCCCTCCTTTTGAGCCACTGGAGGGAGCAGACTTGAAACACGTGTCTCTTAAGGTTGTGTTGTTGCTGGCTCTGGCCTCAGCTAAACAAGTGGGTGACATCCATGCGCTTTCGGTGCATCCATCATGCACTCAGCTCTTTCCAGGATTTTGAGGCCCAACCCGGCTTTTGTGCCTAAGGTTGTGGGCACATGTTCTCCTATTGACCTTGTGGCCTTTGCTGCTTCACCGGGGGAGGAGCAGTCACATGTGTTATGTCCGGTTCGTGCAGTGCGCACTTATATGGACAGAACTGGAGGTTTCAGGAGGAGCGATCAGCTGTTCGTCTCCTGGGCTAAACCTCATAACGGTAAACCTATTACGAAGCAGCGCCTATCTCACTGGGTGGTGGAGGCGATTGCTTTGGCCTATACGTGTGGAGGTTTGCAGCCGCCTAAGGGCCTGCGGGCACACTCTACTCGGGACGTGGCCACATCCAGGGCCTTGTTCAGAACATCTGTGCGGCGGCGAGTTCGTCCTCACCCCGCACGTTTGTCCGCTTCTACAGACTGGACGTTTCCGCTCCGTGCATGGCACGTGCGGTTTTGCTGTCCTGACTGGAACAGAGTGCTTCTCTGTGGGTTGGTGGACGCTGGATAAGCTTGTCTGGCAATACGTGAGCTACAACATCCCATAGTGAGACATCGAACGAAATATTATGAAAGAGAACTTTAGGTAATTTACATAACCCCGGTTCTCTGAGTAATATGAGTGAGATGTCTCACCAGACAACCCTTCTTGCTTGGGCGAGTGAGAAGAGGTGCTTATCTTGAATGGGGTGGTGCCGTCCGCGTGAGGTACTTAAGGTAGGTGGGACTACTTGTGGCGGACGGACACGTTTCATCAGCCAATCAGGATTGGCGGAATGAGATTAATGCTTCTGAGGTCTACTGCGGGGCGTGCATCCCATAGTGAGACATCTCACTCATATTACTCAGAGAACCGGGGGTTATGTAAATAACCTAAAGTTTTATTTTGATGGGGCGTTTTCAGGTTACCTATGTGCACTGTGTCTGTCTTTGTCTGCACCTGGTGCTCATTTCCCCTCTCCCATTATGTACTCTCCTTGTCTATTGTCTGTTGCCAGTGCGGCTTGTGTTGAATGTCCATACGGCAGGAAAGTTTTGCCATGGGAGTGTGTGAGGTTTTTCTACCCTTGGTTTAAGTTTTTTGTATTGTGTATTTGATTGTGTTTGGCTGGTTAAGATATCAGAAATATTTCTGGCCGTGTTGAGCATGGTAGCCCCTGGCAATTTAGCGACAGTAAACTGAAATGACAGCACAACTCCAAAATAACAGCAAATCAAGCAATACAGATATTATCACAATCATATCAACAGGCCCAAAGTCCTGGGTAAAAAAGGGAAAAACAAACAAAATAAATTGGTTTAAAGGGGAAAAAAGCTGTTATAGAACCTAATATTTCTCCTGAGTTAACAACTTTGACCTGATGTCATTCTCCAGTTGCAGCAGTTGTTTTTTATCTCAGGAAGCTTTCTAGACTTACAGCCAGTGCATTCGCTCCATCCTTCTGCACATGGACATTCAGGACAGTCTGGAATCTCTGAAGGTGTACTGGCATCAGACTGAATGAACAAGCAAATGACTGTTCTGAGATCAGAAACACTGTTTCGGGGCAGCAAGTAAAATGATGGATTTATTATCTCTGTATGATCTGCAGGAAGATTGAGAGAACAATTTGTTCCACAGGTTGCACCTATAACTGCTACAGTTGCTGTGAACTAGTCGTGAAAACCACCATCAACAAGATACCTTTTAATGTAGTTCACTGGACCCAGCGCTGGCACCTTTCAACCTGTAGTGTGAAAGGGATTTTCCACTGTGCTCTGCCTCACTTCTGAGAGACACCCCTGTCAGTAACACTGCACAGGAACACTCGCCATTGTGCATGTGCAAAGCCACACATGAGCAAACGGATATATTCAGGTAATTTGCTTTCATTAGCTGAGAAATAGCAGCGAGGAAATTGTGTGTCTCTTCTGCTTGCCTTTGTGCGTTCCCATGTGTGTGCATATGCACAATGATCATTTTTCTGTTGCTGAATATTGAAATTTTAATAAGGATCTGCTTGTGTGTGTGTGTGTGTGAGAGAGAGACAGTAAGTGTGGATAGTGCTGCTGTTAAAAAGTGCTTGCATCGGCAGGTTCATCCTAAGAGCCTCTCAAATCAAATGACCAAGAATAATGTGGAAAAAAATGCTTAGATCAGCTACACACGCACACACACACACACACACACACACACACACACACAGAGAGAGGGAGAGGTGCGGCGGGAGAGAGTATTCACTCCAACTAAACTTTTTTTTATTTACCTTCATTCTCAATATTTTCAGCCTGTCTGAGATGTAATGGAAGCTGACTCATTTCATGTAATGTTCCTGTGTGTACTCTAATCCAAACCCATAAAATCCATTCTTTTCACCTTGTATTCATATTTTTATAATTTTTGAGATGTTAAGCATGTAGTCCATATTTAATTTCTATTTGGATTACTAATTAGTCAAGAGTCCAGGTTCATATTGGTTATACTGTACCTTGTCTTGTTAATTTGGTCAATGTCCCACAAACGTGGTGAAGAGGACACAGGTTGAGATTGGCTCAGGCAGTCATGAAAATTGACTATTCTGTGTATATAGAGTATTGTTTAATTTTATTTTATTTGCATTGATTGTATCCTCTACTGTGCATACTTGCACATTCCAATGCAGATGTAAAAATGTTCTATTCTATTCTATCATTACTATGTTACATACAGTCAATGCATTCTATTGGAATGTAAAATCAACTATTCATATTACAAGCATACATCTATAATCAAAATCATCATTACAAGACATTCTGTTCATTAGTGTCAACCTGCATTATCTGCAGTGTTTTCACTTGAACCAGTGCAAATAGCTCTTCGCTGGCTATACCTGATACGTCTGAATATGAAGATTTGACTGATCGTAAAAAATAGCAGAGCGACATAGAAAACATTCTTACAGAAAAACTGTGGAGAAACTTGCATGTTTTCAGTAAAACGCGTCAAGTTTACACCTGGGGGTTCAAAATGGTCAAAGACTGAGTGAGTATGAGTGTTCCTGTGCCAGTGAATAGCAGTGTGGAAGCAGTATAACAAATAGGACCTGTCAGCTCAAAGGGAGGGGGTGGGCACTGCACTGATGATTGATTACTAGAGCAATGAGAGGAAAAGAGAGAGAGCAAGAGAGAGAGAGAGAGAGTCAGAGACCATCACACTGTGCAGAGGTGCTGATGTCAACACTTTTTTCTGCAAGACTATAGCATAGGAGTGTGTAGACGGACAATGCTGGATGGCCTCAGCATGTACAAAAGGACTGATTAGATACAGCTCAGATCAGACCACAGACACACACAAATTTAAGCCATACACAACAAAGGTGTTTAGTGAATAAATGGAGCACCGAGGATCCTCTTATGCACATTTGTGTTAAGTGTTGCAGTCATAACTTTACAGTCACATCTGTGCTGTCTTCACCATGAAGCTGATTCACTGCATAAGGAACAAAGACTCGGTCCAATCCAATTTCAGCCATTGGCCTTACCTGTTTTGGAAGTTTTCTAAAAGCTGGTGAAAGGACAACTCAGGCAGCACCTGGTGTTTTATGCAGAACATTTTAAATGTTGTGATGTAAATGCATCAAGGAGACCACGACAACAATATACAAACACTAATGGAGCAACATTACCAAGTCCCCTGCAAGTCTGAAGATGTCTCCAAAAGCATCCCCATATACCCTCCTCTACTTGTCTCACCCATTCTAACAGCACAATAATGAATGGCAAGAACTGCTGTCATTTTCTATGCAAAATGTAGATGTTTGTATACTAGTGTAAGATGTAAAAGAGTTATTGTTGATGCTTTTCTGTCTGGGACATCTGATAGGGCTTTTCCACCAAAAGAAGTGACGTGCTAGTGCTATTGCCGTTGGTTCTAATCACGTTCTTCCCAAGTATCAGTTTGGTTTTCCATCGACAAGGAGCCAAGTTGAAGTCTAATATCCCCCTAACATAATATGGTATATAGTGGTAGATATAGCAATAGGTGAGGATATACAAACATACAATACTAGCCCTTGGCCATTTCCCTTCATTTTGCATGTTCACGTGTAGGGTTAGGCTGCCTCAGTACCTGGGGAAGGACAGGTAGGACCAAGGGTAAAGGGTTTATAGCCCTTCAAACAGAGTTTTTTCCAACCCTCACCTCAAACATAGAGGTATGTAAATTTCCCAGCCTTGCGAATCATAGGCAAGCTGGGTGAGAGACCCACAAATGTTGCAGATTCTCTATTAATAAGCATTTCAACATTTTAGTAACATGTCTAACGTCTTAGAATAATATCATTTTTTGACAACAACAAAAAAAAAATGCAAGTGTGCTGGCGTTAGCATGCTAGCAATCTTTGCCACAGAATGGTCATGTTGGTTTGGTACAACAACATATCATTGATTTTATTCATAGCAAGTCATCACACACTAATCTTAATCATATGCAGTTTAATAAAGCAGTGCAGGAATATCCTCTGTTGAAGAAGTATTGAAAACAAAGGTTTAAATATATAATACAGGAATATTTGTGTTATCTCATCAACACAATCCAGTTTCCACGTACAGTATGAATACACACAGACAAACAGAATAAGACACAGTATGGAATTCATTTGAATCAATGTAAATTAAGATGAATGTGACAATGCAGTGGACCAAAGATGGGGCAGAAAATATGCAGCCATGAATGCTAGCTGCTAATTAATGCTGATGGCTTCTTAATTTACATTGATGCATGGTAGATGTAAATATTGTCAGAAGATACAATTTCAATTTGCATTTAGTTTTCCCTATAATTATTTGATATCTTTGTTGCCTTTGCCTTCTTGTGTGAAGGTGTTTGTGTGAGTACAGGTGAGGATCTGCTATTTTAAGAATTAGGTGGAGGTCAGGGGCACGATTGTGTGTTTGTATTTTTAGTAATTAATTAGACAAAGACTGACTTTGTACAAGCCAATCAATCAGATAGAAGAAAATAAACACGCATGCACACACACACACGATGAGAGAAATCAATCAGTGAAGGAGTGTCTGTCTGTCTCTCTCTCTGTGTGTGTGTGTGTGTCTCACTCTGCTTGTTGTGATAAGTGGGTTAAGCTCCTCTGGGTTAATAGACTGTTTCAGATGTGACTAATTTGCCGGCTGCAGGCACCACAATATGCTAAATACTATAGGTATGTGTGTGTGTGTGTATATGTGTGTGTTGCAGGGCGGAGCATCCTTCATAATAGACCCTTTGACATGTGTATTTAAGCTAAGACGTTATAAAGCAGTAAAATATACACTGTTAAATGTTCACTGTCTCTGTGTCCTCACCTATCTTATTTGTTTTTATGTTGTTTTCTATCATTATATTTTGAAGAGAAAGACAATTTCTTTATCAATTTCCCACATCTGCAGTTTAGGTTTATGTTTTATTTCAATACTGATATAAATATATGTGGTGAGTTTATGTTTTTAAGTATATATGCAATCATGTTGCCACTAAAATACTCATTGAAGCTAGGGAAGTTAGACAGTGTTACTACACTGTTTTGAAAAAGCATCCCAATATTATGACAGTTGACAGTTAAATCATTCACTTAAACCAAATGTTTTATGTGACAATCCTCCATTGTCCACCACTGTAAATGTGAGTACTAATAATACCACTTATGCTGTAGTATTTTCTTTTTGCACTTGTGTTTAGATGAAAACATTATTGACTATCATTTTGTTGTAATATGTACAATGATAATGAAGATTCAATTCAATTTTACGGACGTTATCTTAAGGCACTTAACAGAGAGAAGAGTGGAAGCAAAGGAGGGGGAAGAGAGTGATAGTGGGGAGGGGGAAGACAGAGGCAAGAGAGATATGGACCACATTGCACAGCTGGTGTCAGGTCTGACTAGTTCAAATATTAACAATTCCAGTGTACAGAAGTTATGGACAGTGATAATGTAAAAATTGTTAAACAAACATCCTGCAGCACCAGGGTCGGAGATACTGTGCCTGAAATTAAAGAGAAAAGAGAGTGAGTGAGGGACTTTGGACCAAAAAAGTGAAAGTAACGTAACACGTGGTCAAAGCAATATCCTGTCTTACCTAATATTGATAATATTGTGTTAAGGTGGGAGGAGGCAGAGAGCCAGAGAGAAGTAGAGAAGTGCTCAGTGGATGATAGGAGTTCCCCATACAGTCTATATCATAGCAGCATAACTTAGTATATCACCATGACTAACCTGATCCAAAACTATCTGTAAGCTTTATCAAAAAGAAATGTTTTCAGTTTAACTTTAAATGCTGAGTTGGTGGTGGTCTTGAAATCTATTCTCAATTTTACAAGGAGCCAGTGCAGAGAGGCTAAGACAGGAGTGACATGATCTCTCCTGCTACTTGAGGCTTTTCAATGACTTTTTGGGACATCCTGATAATAGAGAGTTACAATAATCTAGTCTGGAGGTAATAAACGTGTGCACTAGTTTTTCAGCATCCTTCTGAGGCAGGATGTGTCTAATTTTCCTGATGTTACGGAGGTGGAAAAAAGCTGTCCTAGAAACTTGTTGTATTTGTTTTTCAAACGACATGTCTTGATCAAACAGAACTCCCAGGTTCCTCACAGTGGAGCTGGAAGCCAGGCTGACACTGTCCAGGGAGACTATCTGGTCAGAGAGTGTTTCTCTAAGATGCTTAGGCCCAACTACAATGACCTCAGTTTTGTCCAAGTTAAGGAGCAAAAAGTTCTGAGTCATCCAGGCCTTGATATTCTTAAGACATTCCTGCAATTGAATTTAGTGATTGGATTAATTGTGCTTCATGGATATGTATATCTGAGTGTCATACGCATAGCAATGGAAATGTATGAGGTGCTCTCTGATAATGTTGCCTAAGGGGAGCGTGTATAGTGTGAAAAGCATTGGACCAAGGACAGAACCGTGTGGTACTCCATGACTAACTTGCCTTTGAATGGATGAGTCATTGTTAACATAAACAAATTGAAATCTATCTGATAAATATGATTTAAACCAGCCTAGTGCTGTCCCTTTAATCCCCACATGATTTTCTAGCCTCTGTAACAGAATCTTGTGATCAATAGTGTCAAATGCTGCACCAAGATCCAGCAGGACAAGTATAGAGACAAGTCCGTCATCTGAGGCCATGAGAAGGTCATTAGTGACTCTCAGTAATGCTGTTTCTGTGCTGTGATGGATTCTAAATCCTGACTGAAACTTCTCCAGTAAACCGTTACTGTCTCAGTAGCCACACAGCTGGTTGGCAACAGTTTTCTCTCAGATTTTGGAGACAAAGGGCAGGTTTGGTATTGGTCTATAATTAGCTCAGACCTCAGGGTCCAGCGTAGGTTTTTTAAGCAGAGGTTTAATCACAGCTACTTTAAAAGCTTGTGGCACGTAGCTGAGTGACAAAGTCATATTCATCTGATTTGATATCCAACTGTCAATTAAAGAGAAAACATCCTTACAATGTCTAGTTGGGACTGAGTCTTATTGACAGGTTATTGGTTTAGATCAGACCTGGGCATTGTACGGCCCACGGGCCACCTCCGGCCCTCAGGTTGGCGCTGACTGGCCCGTATGACAGACTTGGGCATTGTATGGCCCGGGCCACATACCTTTGGTTGACTCTGACCGCCAGTGTAAGGTTAATTGGAAATTACAAAATAAACATACTGTAGCGCCGAAGTGATGAGGCAGGAGTCCCTTCTAGAGTTCTGGGAACTTTATTAGGCGTC